>QVNV01005590.1:0-96025 GCA_014825455.1 Pseudomyrmex pallidus | reverse complement strand
GGATATTTGTAACACGAATTTTACAATAACAAATACACGATCATCCTGTATATTGGCTCGTATTGGCCTTTTATCTTCACTACCTTCAATTATAAATATATATTTAAAAATATTTTTATAAAAACAATCAGTGTTCGCGTAATCTCGCGAGAAACAGTCGGGTTTTGCAGTCGAGCGCAGCGAAAATATAAACTGAAACTCGAGTATGTAGGAAACACAACTGTGCTCGCGTTTAAGACGAGCTGGCGTGGAGCATCTTCTCGGTCAATGGAAAGAGTTTATTCTGAACTGCGCAAAGAATATACGGAAACTCGGTATCTCCGCGCTCGCAATCCGAGAATACGAGCGAAATACAAGACAAGCGCGATTCTCCGTTGTTCGCTCGGCGACAAGGCCCGGAAAGAGCAGCTTGTCCGGAGAAAAGAAGGAAACTGCGAGAGAGAGAGAGAGAGAGAGTCGCTTTGGTGGCGTGGATAACACGCGTAACATGACGACGAAACCTTGTCTTGTGGTCGCTCACAAGAAGGAGAGAGAGAGAAAGAGAAAAGAGAGGGATCTTCATGGTGGTCGACGTTGTTTCTTAGCAAACTAACTTTATTAGAACATCAAAGATATCCGAGCGGAGCACTGCAGTCGGTAGCAGCGACTTCACGAAGGATCCCGGCAAAGAGGGAAAAAATATCTGCGCGTGGACGGACATGGGAGGGAAACATACGCGGACCGCAAAGTAATCAAAACGCAGAAAATCGAGAGAAAAAAGCAAGAGCCGCGCGACTTCTGCGCACAACAATTCAATTGCGGGATAATTTAAATTTTGCTTCGCAAACGTCCATTTATATCCGGTGCGCGTCGTCGCGAAATGTTCGTAATTCAAGTAAGAGGGGGAGAACGGAGAAAACGGGGAACTCTCTCTTACAAAGCAAGCTTACACTCGCGCAAGAAACAAATTGCGGGGGATCGGGACGGCGGGGGTGACATTTGCGAAGAAGCGAGATAAAATCGTCGGCGCAAACTAAAGTGTCTCGGGAAGTGTATTTCGCAAAGCGCGCGCAAGGAGAGGAAGTTTCGAGACGAGACGACGAAAAGAGAACGTTCGCGAGAGAGGATTGGGAAAGGAAAACCAAAAAGAAAACAAATAAAAAATAAAAAACAAGAAAACCGAGCGGAAAAGAGTAACACACGGCGAGAGAGAGAAAGAGAGAGAGAAGCGACGCGCGCGGATAATTACGCTACGTGTGCGGACGGCAACGTACACGGCACGCACGACACAAGAGACACGCGGGACACGCGTGCTCGGCGTACGATAATGCTCTCGGCATCTGCGATGCGACCCGCGCACAAAGAGGCGTAAAGCGAGGGCGAAGAGTTTGCTTCCCGCGAAAGAGAAGAACGGAGGCGAGGCGGTGAGCGTGGCGGCGAGGAGGCAGGGCGCGCGGAGGGCGGCTGAACAGGGCTGTCGGTGTATAGTTTCCCGGTCGGGCAAATGGAGGACACAAGGGAACCACGCGCGCACCTCGAGCGAATCCCGCATTTTGCATACTGATGAGAAGCACTTGCGCGGCCGCGCGCGCGATACGCGCGTTTCCTTTCCCGGTCGTCTCCTTGTCATTTTCCGAGTTCCGCTTTGAGTTTCGGTCCCCCCTCTCCCTCTTCTTCCTCCCATCCAACCTTGATGCGCCGAGAGAACTCGCTCTCTCGCCGTCTCTCTCGCCGTTTCCCGGGACGTGCTGGAAAACTGGCGACACCGCTAATGTCAATTTCCCGGCGACAATTGTCTTCGTGCGGCGAAATTATAAGCGATTTAGCTAAGTAGCGCACAGAAACGGAAATTCATTGTTACCGTATTAATTTTGGTTCTTATTATTGCACGTGGTGGGGCAAAACATTCGACGATTGGAGCTTTAAAGACCAGTCGATTTTTTTTTAAATTGCTAAAAAAATAACTAAAGAACTTTAAAATAATTGCCATATACACAAATTCAAATTAACGCATTAATTAACTCAAAAACAAAGAGTAATCATTGAGAAAAATTGTTAACAAGTAGAAAAAAATCAATAGGCTAATTCATTGGAAAGGTATTTAAGTGTAGATTCGCTAATCCCGTGTATTGCGTCACGCAAAACGACGGAAAACGCATGAAACTGATGGAACTTCGATATTCCGTCGCTATTCCGTCGCGTTGTTTCTTGTTTCGCGAAGCAAACGTCCGCCGCGAAAGAGAGAAGCCAAATGCGCCCGCGCGTTGTTTACGTAATCTCTGCGACGAAGCTCTGCGAAAATATTGAGGCGGATCGTCGCTGGAAATAAAGGTAAAAATGTGTCGGGAGTATAAAACCCGTTGCACGCGCTCTCCACGTTGGAACGCTTCCAATCGCTCGTGAACGGCCGCGCCGTGTAAATCCGAATTTGCCAGGGGCCATTATCTCACGAAGAAAAGAAGGAGAACTCCGCGCCGCGCCGCCGGTTCGTAAGCGATGAAGCGTGCATTAGGTCAAAGATCCTCGGCTTTCGGACATAATTCTTCTCGCGCTCTTGCCTTCCTGTCAACGCTTCGCGGAGCGCGTTCTGACTAAAACGCCATAAATTGTACGTCCACCGGAAGTACTTATGCTCTCGAGAATCGCGGCTTTCAGCTCCCCCAGTTGAATGATATATAGATGTGGGTCGATTCGAAAAAAACTACGCTTTTTTTTTTTAGAAATAGAGAATGAGAGAAAAAACACAAATTATATAACGCGGACATCGCGCACAAAAAAAAAAACTGAATTTTCAAAAAATAGCCGCGTTGAGTGCAACATTTATAAACACGATTTGTTTTCCACTCTACTTAGTTAAGAGAGAACACACACATCCACACACAGTATTTCAATTCTTCATGTAGATAAAGTATTTTTATATTTTCGTTGCAACGCGAATATAGTTCAGGTGTATTACGTTTTATCATGTAGTTAAAAATAATTTGTTGTTGTTGGTTTTTTTTTTTAAGTTTGGCTTGCACAAAGGCAATATTTGCTCTGTATGTCTGTGTATCGAGTTGCGCGAAAAATACGGAAATCTATTCTGATTAAAACCCGTTTCCCTCTCATATCGATTTAACGTCAGAGTTTTTCCGCTCGCTACTCCGGACGCCATCGTGTGAAACGTACTTCTATCAAAGTACGAAACATCGAGCGAAATTCACATGTTTGGTACAGACTTCAGTTAAAATCGAATTAACTGTCTCATTTCATTTATTTGGAAAATCAAGTCTTTATCGCATTAACGCGCAATGAAGATCAAATGAATCTCGTTTTTTCTTTTTTTTTTTTTTTTCGTGTGTGTTTGCTCTGCGAGAGCGTTTTCACATATATCCCTCTGTTAATTCCCTTCTTCACTGAATTTTCTATACGCTTGTCGAAATAATTCTTTATGTAAAGCACAGATTTCGAGCAGATTTTTGCTAAAACACACGAAACCGATTTAACGTGTCGATTTTTGTCGTGTGTGACGCAGTGAATTGAAACAAATCTCTATCAAAAACACTCTGACGCCGTTGAGCTTGCACGTTTGTCGTGAGATCGAGAGAGGGGCAGCAATACATAAAACAAAAAAAAAAAAAAAACAAAAAAAAGGGAAAAAACTTTCCTCTGGATCAAAAAACGGATATCGGCCGTTCGGTGGTTCCAACGACCCATAAATGCTTTTAATGTCAGATATCCGATTGAACGACAAAACTATGCGAGGCCGAAAAATTCCGCGTGCTCCAAATAATTGAAGAACGGCCGGGCGTTTCAAAAAAAAAAAAAAAAAAAATCACGCGCAACCTGGCGACTCCTGGCGCGACGCGATAGCAATTACGTTCGGAAAAACAGCGATCGCAACAAAATAAAAAAGAACAGAAAGAGAAAGAAGTATTCACGGTTTGGCGCCGTTAATGCTTTTAGCGCAATCGGAATTAAGTGTTGCGAGAAAATCTCAACTCTGCGAATTTTTATTTCCCATACGTCTCAAACACAGACATTTTGATAGAATGAGTTGCAGTTGGTTTTCTTTTAATATAAATTGTTGCAATGTTTCAATTTTGCGATTGCAAACTTACCGCCAGACGGTTGTTACTACTTGTGACAAATACGATAATGTTAACAACAACATATTAGCTAATTAAAAAAACTATGTTAAAAAAATAAAACAAAAATCTACAAGATATTACGTAAAATTCACATCTGTCTGTTTCACATATGTTTGTTAAGTAAAAATTGTGAAACATTGATGGATTTTAATTAATAAAGCACAGGCAAACATATAAAAGTATTGAAATGCTAATTAATTAACCATCTATATTACATTAAAAATATTCATAAAACTCAATAAAAATAAATGATTTTAATATCGGAGAGTTATATTACTTGCGTTTTAATTAATATCGAAATTTTTTTATAAGTAACACACTTAATTAGTTGTTATATGTTTTAAATTCCATGCGGAATTTTTTACATCTCACTTTCCCATATATGATACATTTATATTTGAGCGTCGGAAAAGCTAAAGAAAATAAAGAAAACGACAGAGAGAGAGAGAGAGAGAGAGAGAAATAATCCGCTTTTTAATTATAATATATTCTCTCGCGTACAAACGACGGTCTCTCCTAGGGATTGATTTCGTAACTCTAAGTAGTAGTAACGGCGCTTTCATCCTTCTTAAGAAAATGTCTAAGAGTTCCCAGCTGTTTATATATTAAAGTAATAAAATATTTTTGTATATATATGTAATAGCCGTATATACATACATATAAAAAAATATTCTTTATCTCTACTTATTCTTCACGTAAAAAAAATGTATTCAACTTTCTTCTCTCTCCTCCCGCGTTTCATCGTTGAATATACTTTGACAAATCGGTGAAAATGTTTGCTCGGTATATAAAATATACAATATATATTTTTTTTTCTTCTGAGAATTTACACGAAGACTGCGTCTACGAAACTTGGCGTGTCCAACTTTTATCTAGCACGAAGTGCAGTACCGGCGGATACGTGCCGGTTTATCGTCTTTGTCCGCGAATGATACACGGACGGTGGATTCCTGCGAGATGCATTTTTCCGCGGCTTGATGTGCTTTACTCTTTTCTCGGAGTTGTCGAAAGCGCGTGCTTTTGAGGGAACGCCGAGGGCGGCGACCTTTCGCATCGCCGGCAGAAGAGTTTACCCGCACACAACGTGCTATGCGCCGGATATTCAATGGAAAAGTACTTCTCTCAAGGCTCGTTTGCTCGGTGTCGAAGTTCCAAACGAGTTACCTTTGAAATCTAACTCGCTCGCGCTTCGCTCGCTAAGGCAACAACTCTCGCGCGCGCTTTACGTATGCGCCTCCGCGCTCTTCCGCATCTATCGGCAAATTTAATGAACGGTAAAAGTTTGCTAAAGGGAAGTGTCGAATATTGATTGGCAGTTAACAATCAACTGTGGATGATACAAGATACGATTGCAAACGTACGTAACGAATTACAACGAGGAGTCATTTCTTGAAGATGTAAACTTCGAGCGACGTTAATTAATTAACCAATTAATTCGCAATTTTCTCCACAAAAATACCGCGAGATAAAGAAAGTGTAAATGTAAAAAAAAAAAAGACGAGACTTAACGAGGAGAAACAAAAAGATATTTTTTTGTCGGAGAAGATTCATTTCACTTTCGCTCGCTTTTTTTTTTTTTTTTTTTTTTTTATATTCACCCCTGAGAAATCCGAGATCATTTGAAATCAACCCACGGCCTTTTCCTCCCGCGTGTGCTTTGTAGAATATATCGTGAGGAAAGAAATCTCGGTAGTGGACAGTCGTATCCCGGTATACCGAGAGCTCGTCGTCCGTATCCTTTTCCCCTGCCTCGCCACCCCTTTTCCATCTCGTTCTCCGTCCAACCCGTGCCCTTCCACACCGCTGATCGAGTTTTCATTCCCGGCTTCCTGCTTCATCCGACGTGATGGGCAAGGCCGTGGAAAGGAGTCGCTCTCTCACCCTATCTGCTGATTTTTATTCGGACCACACCGGCTTCGTTTATTATAACTTCGTTCTTCTCGCGCGATCGTGGCTATCGATCCGACGATATACCTGAAGCATTCCGTTCCGAGTCTTCGCGCGGAAGCTAATAAGTCGCGGTCTCGCGATCTTGCGTTTTTTATTTCTCTTTAACCCGGGCACATTTTTGTTTCAAACGTAAAAAAATTGACAGGAGATTATCGTTCTCACATACAAACTTGAGAAAAAAGTTGATTATCTAATTATTATTGTTCCAGAGAAAATACTACAGAAATATAAACAGCGCGCAACGGTTTTAATCCACTTCACTGTAATATACGATTCTCATATTTCGCGCGACAAAAGCATCACCGTGCTCCATAGCTTCCTGCCGCTTCTGTACATTATCCTGCGGCGGCAGCGATGGCGTCGCAGTAGTTATACACGATTCATTGTTATACGCCGTTACTTGGCAAGCAAGAAAGGGTCGCCTGGAGATTCCAGGCAGTCGACGTGGAACTCCGTCCTACAATTCGACGCGCATGCGGGCGTCGTCGAGGATCGGAATTACCATAACGACATACATATATGTAAGAGAATCGTTGGGATCCCGGGAAGATCCTTTTACTGCCCGGAATCGTGAATTTCGCGTGACCTTGAGGGAGGAGCGGAGGAGAGAGCACTGAGAGAGAAGGAATCGGATTTGGTAGCTCTGTATATACGTATACAGGGTGGCTTTTATGCTGCAAGTTATTGCGCGCTTGCAAGTAACTTGAGGGTTTATAAATTGTTTAGATCTAGTTTCTCTTCTCTCTCTCTCATTTCTACAAAGTCGTCGCGTTCTTTTAAAGTTATTAAAATTTTATACTCGCTTCTGTGTAAAAAACTAAAACCTGAAATTTCATATCACGTTTCTACTGTTTCACAACTCTCCTCTCTTTAATAATTGTTTTCTCTTACGATTAAAAAACTTTCCATTATAAAACTTCTCGTTATACATATCGTTGCCGTTATATATGTGAAAGTAGGTACTACATTCATAAACATAGATTTGTTGAGTTGAAATTTTAATTTGGTGGAAATGTCGCACTATCCGCTTACTACTTAGTTTTTATCTTAAATCATTGTCCCCGTTTTCTCTCTCGCAGAAGTTTCGAGAGAGTTGACAACTCTTACATTTATCTTACGTGGCAGATACGAAGTTAAATGTGTCTGACCGCCGACGGTCCGCGGCCATTGTGCGAACGTGCAGATAGTCGAAATGTCAGAGAAGTGAAATGTACATAAACAAGATTTTGTTCAAATACGTGCAGCGTAAACAGCGGGGAAGCGGAAAAATACGGGAAATTCGAAAAATTCTTAAAAGTGTCGAAAAATATATATAGATGTTTTTTTGTTTTAATATATATCATGTGTGTTTTTTTTATATATTTGTAATGTACACATGTGTGTGTGCGCGCGCGCGCGATATACAAATGCAACTCTGTTCTCAATTTTTACATCCTCTTCTTGTCTGTTTCATTTTCACGTGTTTTTACAATTTATTCGCATTTTATGCGAGTTTTCTCGATCGCCTTCTGCGATTTCGCGTCGCGGGAAAACGAAGAATTAAATCAGCAACAATTACTTATCCGCACGGACGGTTTACGTCGAGAGAAGTTAGCCGGAAGATAGTATGCGGTTATAAAGGGAATACCCGGCCAATTTCTCTTTTTGATCCGCAATTTTTCACTTCACTCCCATCATCCACGTTGATAAGTTTTCCGGGGAAAACCGTAAAATAAAATGGATGGAACTGTGCGAGCGTTCTGGCGTTAGTGTCCGGTTTTTTTCCTCAGTTGGCTCGTAGCACAAGTCGAGAAAACAGAAAAGAGATGGAAAAGTTTCAAGTCGAGAAATTCGGCGGTTTGTCAAAGGTGGTTAAGAAGAATTTCGAATTAGCGTAATTAAAGCATTCGCAGCTTCTGGAGAAATGCGCGGTATGCCGTGGAAACTGCTTCGTTTCGTCTTTCTTTGTCCGCCCTAAACCGCCCTCGTGTGGTTGAAGGGAAGGAACTTTTATGGAAGGAATTAAAGCGTCGCGGTAAGCACCGATTAAAATACACTGGCAAGAGATTATTTTTAATACGAAAGATACGGCGGAAGAAAACGACGTTACTACGAGGTAATCGAAGGGAAAGCTTGTGCGATTTATACCGCCGATTTTTAACGTCGTATTACTCTGTTCTCGAGGACCCCACACGGTCGGTGGACTTTCGGTCGAGCACCGCAAGAAATTGTCGATTCCAAGCGGGATCTACTAGGGATTGTAACGACACTCGTACATATATGCATGCGTCGCCGCCGCATTCGTCGTTTCTGACCGTCGCGTGACGCCGTTTCGCTTTTCAGAAAATCGAGGACGCAGAATCTCGCGAGGAGTGTAATTTTTCTCAAAGAAATCAAAATGCAGAAGATTGATCGGCGTGAAAAACGCTCTTGTCACAGTCGATATCCTCGTATAAAAAAAAAAAAAAAAACAATCGTTACTTGTTGAAACAAAATATTTATAAATTGTGTGAGACACAACGTTTTGTAAGGATTCGAACTTATGTTGAGGCCAGAGTTATAAAAGAATCTAATACTACAATTAAGGAACTTTATTCACTTGTTCTGCCAAAGTCTTTTTAGCTCGCAATTACAATTGTTAAAGAAACTACTCTCTTAGTTGCTCGCTAGCGATTGCAGGCACTTGTTTTTCACAAATCGGTAAAATTCGGCAAGCCCGATCGTCAACGAACAATGTTTACCGGCAGTTCGTTTACGCAAAAAGCACATGAGCCGTACACTTGCAAGTACACTTTGCAGCCGTAGCTGTACAAGATATTCTGGAAAATTCTTTACAGTTTCGTATTTCGCAGTTGCAAATTTCTCACGAAAAAGCGTAATATACGTAACGTTACGGACTTATTAACTGCGGATTCGGACGTCTTCTGGTCAGACTCGACTATTCACGAGAACCTCAACTGAGTTAGTTTCCTTCCAGGGACGAATATCAGTAAGTTTATCCCGGAAGCGTTTATTAGCCGCGAAATTCACAGAGCGAGCGGGGGCTCGTTTCCCTCCGCGCTCGCTTCCCACGAATGTTCGAGTACGACATAACCCCCGAGGTGCTCGAGGCATTCGACGAATACTAAGCCCGTGCTCTGGGAAACTATACCTCTCTTCACAAGATTAGGAGTGCAGCTAACCGTGCAGTCGATTCTGTAGACGCGCTATAAGACGCGCGGTTCCTAAGACGATGCGCGCCAGCAATGGCGCTAAGCAT
Organism: Pseudomyrmex pallidus; assembly: GCA_014825455.1. Taxonomy (NCBI): domain Eukaryota; kingdom Metazoa; phylum Arthropoda; class Insecta; order Hymenoptera; family Formicidae; genus Pseudomyrmex; species Pseudomyrmex pallidus. Next base: position 86,728 of record QVNV01005590.1, on the reverse strand, counting down.
GTAACGAGCTGTATTATCGTATAAGACACTTAAACACACATCTCTCTCTCTCTCTCTCTTCCTCTCTCCCTCTTTCTCTCGTACATCTCGTACGAACTAATCCCCGGGTTCTATCTGCTAACGAAATCGGAGTCTCTCGGATCGTTTCACAATGATACGTTTTGCAGAAAAAAAAAAAACCAAAGTATTACAGCAGTTATCCGCATAATTTTGCGGAAACTTCGAAACAATGCAATTTTAAGTGCGCGATAAATAACATGCGTTTAGTTGCGTAAAAAAAAACAGAAGAAAGACGAAATTACGAAATAAACGTGTTATCAGAACGCGCGCCCGATTATTCTGAATTGTTTATCGCAATATAAATTTGAATGGAAATTGATGTTGTAGCGGAGTTTTGAATGGAAGCATTGTAAACGGGGAATTTGATCCATTCGGGCCGCACAATGCCTATTTTGATGTTCATCTACACCGTGCGGGACATTTGTGCCTTGAAACGATCGAAAATTGCGAATCGATAATTGGATCGAGCCCATCACTACCGTGACAATACATATATATATATATGTATATTGTATACATATTGCATACATATATATAGTGATGTTGTACACACAATCACGTTCAAATGTGGTGCGTCCTCGGTACGTCGATCCGCGCCGTAATTCCGAGCCATGAATTCCACGCTATCTGCATTGTCATCGCGATAAAGGAGAAGAAGAGAGTCGATTGGACGTATATTGATGCGGGTATATTTTTTTTTTGTTTTTGCCTCTTGTGACGCGGTTTTCGTTAAGCGAAAAGTGTGCCGACCGCGATCTACAGGCGCGCGTGTATAATTCACCAGTATTTACAGTCACGTAATTTCCCACATACGACAGCAGTATTTTTATTTTTATTTAACGCGGCTACACAAATATTAAAAATACACACAAGTGTACTAAATATCTAGCACGCGGTTGTGTTTTATGCACGGCTATTTGTTATCCTAATAGCTCGCGTTCAGCCATAAAACTGCCCGCTGATGAGCGCAATATTTGGGATCTTCTTGAAAATTATTCTCGACATTTTTAGATTTAGGTTGCATTAATTTGTTGACAGTTAATTATTTACGATAATGAAGAGCGGTAAATAGTACGGAACGAATATTGCTAAACGTTAATTCTTTTTTTTTTTTCCACGCATCGTGATTAAATATGTTACTTAACGAACCATTTAACATTTTAACACAGTAAAACCTCACATGAAAAAGAGAACGATTCCATAAATAATTCAATTGCGCTGCGTCATGAATTTCAAATTGCTTGTCATAATAATGGACGTTAAAAAGAAATAAAAAAAGAAAGAAAGAAAAAAAAAGTTCTGAATTAGGCGCCGCGAGAAGTATATCGACGCATTCTTTTGGCGACCTCCCTCCAACCGCGGGAGCACGTTCCGGATGAACTTTGAGATTTCTACGTACGGCGGAGAAGTAGGTCGGGAGGAAGTTTTAATCGAGCCATCAAGACAGCCCGTGCTTTCGAAAGAGACATCCGACACAATTGGTCGCCGATGCGCGCGGACGGAATGTAGTATGCGCGCGGACCTGCGAACGCATAAGTTGGATGCTATTGTGATTTAGTTTCTGACACATTGGCGATTGCGAAATTCTCTCTCTCTCTCTCTCGCGCGCGCGCGCGCGACACCACAAAGCGTTTACCGCTGCTAAAATCACTACAATTTCCGGTTGCTGGCTTTTGTCCGTGTGGTATTTGTACATGTTATATGCATGGTATATATAATATATAAACACACACATGTTTGTTTCGCATAAAATATACGCGTCTATAAAATGAAAATAATAACGAAATAATAATAAAATAAAAACAATGATAATTAATATTTATTTGTATGTTATCTATACACGTACGAGCGACTAAAAAATTGTATCTTGAAAATTTTTCCAAAGTATATATTATTTCTCTCGCAAATCTCAAACTCGACGTGTAATACCTATACGCCATCTATTCAAACGGCAATTTTACCTCCGCAAAAATTACCGGGACGTTTTTTTGTGAAGCCACAGAGACAGAGCGGAAAATGTACGGAATCCGATTCGAAACGGGGAATGCGTTTGAAAATCGAGGAATAGCTTCGAAAACGATCCGTCATGATCGAGAACCAATTTCTGGCGGATTGAGTGCATCGCCAAATGTAGGCAGCTGGTGTTACGGCGGCTATACAAAGGAAATGAAAAATGCCAGTAAGAATTATTCTCGAAATTTCAACTGCGAGCAGCAGAAAAGACGATTGTTCGCCAAATAAAAAAAAAAAAAAAAAAAACGATGTGTAAACGCGCGTGTGGAAAAATCTTTTGTTTTTTATTTCAAATAAATAATACGTCAATCTCACGGAAGACGGACACAATTCGCGAAAACGTCAACGTCGTTCCCGTTGATTTTCGAAAGTAACAAGCAAGTTTTCCGAGACACAGCCACGAGACGAGGATCGATTCTAGTGTCGCCGAAATCCGGATAATCCAACTGTATGACATTCGCCTATCCTCTCGATGATAAACCGCGTGGTAATCCAAATCTGGCAAAGGGCGCCGCCCGACGAACTTAGTCGTGATTTTGTCATAATCCGCTTTCGTCCGTAATCGATAAGCTATAAAAACTTTGTATATACATTTTTTTTCACACACTGATTCTTCTTTATAAAACAACGCTTCAATTTTTACAATACGCTTCGAGATAGCGTGTGTATAAGATACGTTGAAATAAACAAATAAATAAGTTTGCAAAAGCGACACGTGCGAATGACAAGAACTACATATACAAACGAATTTTCCTAAACTTGTTTGTAGCGATTTGATTTGATTTTCAGTTTTTATAATCAAAAATGTCATCGATGTATCTTTTGTCTCGAGATAAAAAGCAATATCCGTTCGACTAACGGAGACGAATCTAACAATGTATTTTCATGCCGACAATTTCCGTTTCGTAATCGCAGACGCGCATTATAACCACGAGAAGTCCGAGAGGTAATTTTGCGAACGACTAAGTAGTCGATATGTTCTCCACGGTCCGTCAATTACCAAAAGTTCGAGATAGTATTGCCAGACCGGAGAAGGGGAGTATGCGGAAATACGATATAACTTTATCCCCCTCGATCCTTTCGACAATCTCGCCGGAAATGGCGCAGTGGACGATGAGGATCGAACACGAGGGGAGGGCCGGTTCCGCGGGATTGTCCCGAGAATGGAGCGAAACGCGCGCGTCCGGAACGTATATTCCGATAGAACAATACGATACAATACGCACGAACGAAGCGAACCCGAACACCGTTTTCTCCGTTCGATGAACAGGTCCTCCTCCCCCTGCTCTTGCGCGGATTCGATTCATGTACTCGAATTCGCGCGCGCGCGCGCGCGCACACATGTGTCGCGGGGACTCGGAGGGTGGAAAGAAGAGAGATGTCGCGCCGTCGTCGTTGCACCTTCAATAGACTCGGTATCCCCTTTGCCACGCGAGCTCCGCGATGCGTATCGGTTGATCGAAACACGAAATTTGGTTAAACCAATGTGAAATTTATCGGGTGCGATCTGATCGGATCGAATTTGCACCTCGCCGCTTCGCTTTTTCTTGCGCGCGACACACCGTTACGGAATCGTGAAAGCGGTACGCGCGCAACCGGGTCTCTCGCGAAAGAAAAATTTAAAACGCGCCACACACTCGTACTCATAAAACGATCCGTCGGTCTGAATAACAATTGATTCTATTTTGCACGTTCATAAAGAAGCGATACGCTCTTCAATATGTGACAGATTGCAAAGCGGCGTGTATTAATGTTTATCGCAAAGTGGTAACAAAATAACCTTGACAATGTGTTTCGCAATTAAAATTCCTCGTTTATTGCAATCTCGTGTAACAATTTATTCGCGTCGTTCTCTATAATCGATTATCGGGTACGGGGGAACGTAATGACGCCGCTTCGCCACGAGTTTCTTGTTCCGCGGACGATTTCCTCATTAAGCGCGAGCGAGCTCTTGTAAATGTCGGAATGTCGTTCGCCACAACTGCGCTCACTTGGCGCGACCGCGAATAGCTGAAAACTCGAAACGGTCGTGCAGCCTGCGGCTGATGGAGCAGGTTCCCATCGAAGTTCTTCGATCATCGTAATTATGCTTAAATACGGGCCCGCGGAGACGACAAATTGCTATGCGCGCGTCCCTTACCGCGCGTATAGTTCGATGTTTCGAACTCGTTTCAACTGAGTTAGCCCCGAGATCAACTCGGGGAGAGAACGATAAATGCAATTTCTATATAAAATCTGGCGCGTTCTCGTGTAATTTTAATTGAATCTCACGAAAATGAAACGGACGAGCGGACGGAACAATTGAAAACTTTCCGCACATTTGTCGCATCGATACGAAAAAAAAAAAAAAAAAAAAAAAGAGAGCAAAATAATGGGAGAGAAAATTATGAAACAACATCGATTTGTCTCCTCCGAAGCGAACGAAAACTTATATAAAAACACTTTCCAGCAATTCATCATCCGCGTATAATATTGAGTTTGCCTGCACACGTCCTGCAAAATCGCGAGTAAATCACCGTGTATAAAAATAACACACACGTGTCCGTTCTGACTACGGGCACTTTGTGCCGTAATATCCACGCGCAAGATGCTTCGAAAAGGGTTGTACGTTTTTTTTTTTTTATTTTATTTTTCTATACGCGAGACTTCTGAACTTTAATAACGAATTGTAAGTGGAAATGAGAAATATCGCGTCTTTCCGATTTGTACCGCAAGAACAGATTTCTTTTCCATTCGGTTTAACCGAGGAAAAGGAGAAAAAAAAACTATCGACAATATTATTTATTGTTCCATCGCGGAACGAAACGATCTTCTCGTACGTGGGGAGTCAAAGAAAATGTTGTCGCAACGAGAGAGCGTGCGATATCTCCACGCCGCGCACACACCGCGACTTTGTTGCACTTCAGGAAATTACAACCAGAGCTTTCGCAGATTAAAAGTACGATTAAAGATGACGGGTATATACATGTATATATATATATTATATACAAAAAAGAGACGCGGGATAGAAGAAGAAGATGAATGACGTGAGACAGAACATCTCTGCGGTGTTTACAGGATAATCTAGTGGTAAAAAAAAGAAGGAGAGGGAGAGAGAGAGAAAAGTGTTAAACTGAGTAATAAATTTAATGCTAAGTACACAAGACCCTCCGCGGATTCACAAGAAGCGTCTACCTCGTTATTTGAGAAGGTACAAGCTCGTCGACGTATTATAGCGAAAGGCATAATGCATGGCTTTCAAGAACTTCTCGCGAGATAGAGAGAGATAGAGAGAGAGAGAGAGAGAAAGAGTTTATCTTTCGACGGAAGATAATTAGCTTTAGAAAGCCGGCAACCCGCAGATTTACGTGTGATCTCTTCTCCTCGAGTCGCCGGGGCATCCACCACTCGAGCGTTCCGCTTTATGAGTAAATGTAGCCCGAGTGATACGCCATTATTTTTACAACGCCTTTCCGCTCAATTCCACCGCGCCTCCATTACGCGAAATTATCCAGAAACGGAGTAGCTGGGAGGGAAAATCACTGGTGAAGGAGACGTATTAATCCGAGATAAGTAACGCGGTAAAACGGGGTCTTCTTCTTCGAGAGAGAAATGGCAAAGGGGTCAGGCTCTCTCGAAGGGAGAGAGAGAAAGAGAGCGGGAAACGATAGAGATAACGCGGGGAAAAGTTTAGCGGGGACCGGAAAACGTGCCGTTGTCTTTGAAACGAGAAAAATTTCTGCTACCGACGTTTTCTACATTGTCGATTTCTTGTTCGCGGAAACCTTCATTCAAGCGCTCAAACATTTTGAGAGACGAGAGAACGAAGGAGCGCTTATATATTTCGAGAATGGAACGGAAGTGAGCACATGACGTTACACGCATCGTGTTTCCTAACGCGAAAATATGAGGAAACGATTCGAAAGCAGAAAAACTTGACTTTTCATCCGACCGAAAACTTTTTTATTATAATGTTTTAAAGGATATTTGTTACATTGCAAAAGTGCTACTTCGCCGGTTGTTTAACAACGTGGAGATGTAAAAATGATTGCAAGGAAACTATAGCTTTCATTTTACGCGCACGAGCACATCAACAAAAAACTAAAGATGTCGAATAAATATTCTCAATATTAATTTTTTTATAGACTTGTGCGCGTTTTGAGTTCTCGATCTTTGTTCGTCTTAATCTAATTAGCAACACAGAGAGAGTCGAGAAACGAGTTTCTGAACTTCAGACAAGAAAAATAACGAAAAGCAAATGATCAACATGATAAAAAGGAGGCCGAGCTTCATTGGTCTTCGAATGAGAAAAATTTCTGTCGCAAGAGATTCTTTAGAACGTCGCGAGTCTTTCGCGACGGTTGTTTTCCTCAAATGTCGCCCTTCCGAACGCTTCTACATAAGCGTTGAGGAACCGCTGGCCGAGGGGAAAAAAAAAAAAGATCGATCTCGCCGTACTTCCGCCGAGAGATTAAAGGATCTTAGAGCAATTTTTTTTCTTAAAAAAAAAAAAAGGTAAACCCGGAGAGACCGCGCGGGACGAAGTAGAAAACTAATCTAAGACAAGTAACGTGGTAATGCGATTCTTCGGGAGGGAGCAAAAGTCTCAGAAAGATGCAGAGGCAATAAAGATAGCGCGGGGAACTTTTTTCTGAGGAAGACTGAAAACGTGCCCTCGCTTTCGAATGAGAAAAATTTTAGTTAGAGAAACGCTTTAACTCTCTCTCTCTCTCTCACGCTCACCATTTTTCCGCGACGTGTAACGATCGCTCGTCGGCACCTTCGCGCGAATTCACTTCGTTTGCATTTCAACATTTCTCACGCTTCTTTGCTTTCTGTGAATATACACTAGTATCGTACGATAATTTGCTCCACTAATTATTCGAAATTACGTGTACGTTAATGAAAATATATTAAAATTTTTTTCCGCGCAAAATTTTGTGCTTGCTTAATCATTATTAAACGTCTACGCGACACGTAATATAAATTTGTTTTTATGTCATGTAAAAGTCACAGTAATATCGAGGTTGGAGTATCGACGCGGACAAACGCGTTTGCGAATAAAAAGAGAGCGGATAAAAACGGGAGAACGCCACGGGTACTAAAAGGGACAGGGATTTATCCTGCGTTTAGGAACGTTCCGGAAACATTCGATGTCACGCTATGCTGATGGATGGTGTGGTGAAAGTGTGTTTCTTGTTAATGGCGGGCAACGGAAGGTTGAAATGGACTTTTTTTGCGGTTAAATAACGAAATCTTTCGCCAAACAAACGAACCGTGTCGACGCACGTCAATATCCGTTCTGCTCTATAAAGAATTAATGTCAGAAAGTGGATCTCTCTCTCTCTCGTATCCTCCTGTCTTGCAAAAATTGCAAACTATATAAATAAAACCCAACTTACAACTGTTCCGACTAAATATTACGTAGCGCAAATAGCGAACGGAAGTGTCAACGTGTTTCGCGATGGAAGCGGAATTTCGCTATACGCCTGCGAAAGAGCCGAGCCGTTTGAAAGACGTTCTTCTCTCCCAGCTTTGGGAGTCACATCGTAAACAAACCAACCGGCGGACTTCAATCTCGGCTACGTTAAGTTCCCGAGTTGCATTCTAATAAAAGTAATCGAGAAGTTGGTAGCGCGAGGAGAAAATAATGTCATAAAGGCATCCCCCGGTCTTGTGCAGCAGCTAGTCACCGTTGGTCCTCCCGACGACGGAGCTCGGAATCTCGTAATTCAAGAGCGGAAAAGAGACGGAAGGATCCACTACTGCTGGTTGAACTTTGCGGGAAAGAAATAAGAACACAGAGGATAGAATCTGCAATTGAAGGCGGTAGGTTAGCTTTGAAAGTCTCGAGTGTCTCCTTCGTCTTCTTCTTCTTCTTCTTCTTCTTCTTGTTCTTCTTCTTCTTCGTCTCCGCTCTTCTCTTTTCTTGTTCTCCGTCATCGAATTCGCTCGAAACGTGTTGTTCTACGTTGTGCTCGAGTTTCAATTGAACGCTCGAGCGAATTCGCGTCATGTCTTATTGCGCTCGTTTCTTTAATTCTTCAACAGACGGCAATAAAAGTCCGGCGTGTGTGAGAATATAGCAATTTTTATCTTCGTTAAAAATGATATTTATAAAAGTCCGATGTACGCAATTGCGTATAGTAACGTAGCTAAAACTAAAATACACTGTCTGAATGTATTTATAAAATACAGTAACTCGAATTTTATATTTCAAATGTGACAATAAGCGCCGCGATACTTAATTATCGCGCACTCGTAATTATCCAACATTAGATTTTATCTCGACGCCAATTAAACTTTATACCGAGATGCATGGCTCTTTTTGGAACATACTCCTCTCGAACGCGCCTCTTTTCAAAGCCATCGAATTGCATTTCGCCGTAGGAACGTGCGAAGAATCCTCCTTGAGGATGCATTATATACGCTCTCGATTCTGCGTAGAATGTTAAAAGCATCCGTTGGAATTCACTAACTTTTAACGATATATACTCGCGAAATGTGCACGTGTCGATAGTAATATATGTAAGTTAAAAGAGATCAAAACGAAAAAATAGCACAAAAAACAAGAAAATATAAAAAAGAGAATGTCTGTGTGTGTGTGTGTGTGTAAAAAAAAAGTTTTTATCGCTTTATTTTTCCGAGCGTAAATACGCGCACAAAAAAAAAAAAATCGAGTTGCTTCAATTAAAGTCGACGTCACGGACGACTGCCGCGAAAATAAATAGTTCATTCGATTGCGATTAATTTAATATCTACAGATTTTTCAAGCAAAACTATCTGCTGTGTGTAGTTCAATAAAATATTGATGTGTTGCATCAACGAGATGTGTTTCAATTAAACCGATGCTATTGATACAACGTCATTTTTCTTTTTTCCGCGCAGTGTTATTTTCGCGCAAGGACAAATCTCGCTAATAATAACGCAGGCAAGGTTTTTCGGCGCGCTGCGCTAATTAAAGAAAACGGAACACGCCGCGCGCGAGTGATTAAAGAAGCGATAAATCTCGACTCTTGTCTTTTTCTCGCGATATAGCGGGAATTCGGGTCCAATTTCTCCTCCGATCATTATTGCCGGAGTTAATTACACTCAGCGAGATTTACAACGATCGAGATTGCCTTCTTCTCGTAATAATATACGTCACGCGCGCGTTTGTCCTTGTTTCGCCTCATTTTCGAACCGAGAAGTAGCGCATTGACGTTTTCTCTCCTTTTTTTTTTTTTTTTACGGAATTTTAATCCCGGAAGAAGAACGCGCGGGAAGTGAGCCGAGAAATCGCCGATGGTAAAGCGAAGAATGAATTTAAAACTAGCCCGGGACAAAGAGAGGGCAAGCCCGCTCGAATTGTGAGCGCGTTCGAGGAAATCTCGTAAAAAACACCATCAAATCTAATCCCTAATCAAGAAGTTTTGCGGAACAAGAAGTTTGCGAGGATCCCAGAGAGAACAGCAGAATGTTTGAGAAGAGGCGGCAGGATAAAGGACGGAAATCGAGCGAAAAACGCGTGGGAACGGAGAGGGCTGGAAATTGTCAGGAGACGCGGAGAGAATGTATTGAAACTAGGTTATTCTATGTAGAAGTGTGTTTTCGAGAGAAATATTGACCCGTAACTCGCGTGCCGATGGAAAAGTGAAAGGAAGAAAAAAAGAAACAAAAATCACGCTTAACAACACGTTCCTTCGTCCACCACTTACAAAGTGACTCCGCGCGTGTTCTCGCGATTTTTCGAATTGTCGTAAAACTCGATGCGCGTATTTGCGTCGCGACGTTGCGATATTCGCCTTCGTTTCGCGCGCGTCAGAAATCTGTTACAATAAATAATAAAACGCGCGCGGCTTGTGTATCCCGAAATCATGAGGCCGCGGACTTCATCGGTCGGTACAAATTTCGCGACAGGATTTACGCAATCCATTATGTCGCGAAAGTACCTGTCACGTTAAACAAAACAAATCACACTTGGGGCCGCGTTAAATAAAAACTCTTCGATACACCCGCGATATTCGAGACGCGAACGACGTTGTGTGTGTGTGTACTATTATCGAAATTCGACATATACACTAATTCCGCTCGTTGTCGCGGGGAAAGCGCGCCGCACTCGCTCGATTTGTTACTTTTTTTTTTTGCGCGGCGCGCGGAATACAAGCTACTGGTTATCGGCACCGAAAATTCCGACGATAAATTTATTTTTCTCGGCAACAGCCTTCCACGGATAATTAGATTTATTAAGTCGATCTTCTCTGTGTGTGTGTGTGTGTGTGCGTGTGTTTACACGGGAACTTGAGGCGCGTGATTTATTGGAGTGGGCTCTTCACGACGGCGAACGAGGAGGTACAGCGGGAAGGAAAAGGGCGCTTGTTACGAAGATTACGAGGTGAATTCCGCCTTCCTCTCCTTTCGTTCTTCGATCGCGCCCTTCCTCCATCGGTCCTTCCGCGTCACCCCTTTAATCAACTTCAATAAGCTTACTGCTGTAAGTAGACTAATTCCAGTTTCAAGGAAGGATACACTCTCGAGGAGAAAGGAGGAGTTTTATTGCCGAAAGAATGATGGCAAAAAGACCTGTTTTTTTTTTCGCCCATGTTTTGGACCTCGAATTTCGAACTTTTTTTACGTCTTTTTACCAAATAGTACTATATGATGGAACATTAATCCCAGAGAAATTTTAAGATTAGTGTAAGCACGCGGTTCCGGAGATATGAAGGGGCGTTTTGAATAGGAATGAGATTTTTCTATGCAAACATCATAATATCGCATATCGATATATCGATCTTTTTTTTTGTTTCTAATTGCCGATTACAACAAAGTGTTAAAATTTGATATCCAAAATATAATATTGGATACGTCCAGTGGATCATAGATGATCCATTCGACAGAATATACCCTCGATATTACATGAACTTCAGTCACGTATTCTTTTTTATGCCACACACCCTGACTGGATCATCACTTTCATCCCCTTGTATCTCCGGAACCGCGTGCCTCATCTTGAAGTTTTACTGGGATTAATGTTTCATCTGATAGTACTATTGCCGTAAAAAAAAGTTTAAAAATCGAGGTCCAAAAAGTAGACGAAATTTGCCATCACTCCTTCGGGGAAGATTCGTCGGCTAGACGCTAGAGGCTCGCAAGATCTTGAGATGTGGAGAAGCATGTTTTTCCTCAATTAATATTGCAACGTGCAAATTAACAAACATCTCCGCAATAGAGCGCACAGCAGAAATTTGAGGTCTATGTATATGTATATATATATATTGTTCAGTTAATTCTGTATTACGCCGGACAAATATCGGCGCTTTGCGGACGTTGACTTCCGAGCGTTTTCCCTCAGAAAATCGTTCCATTTCCAGTGGTCATTAATATGCAGTATCAATTAATTAGGTAATTGCAATGCGTACGGCTGTTATCGCTTAAATCCCGCGCCGCGCATTGTTTTGATATAATATAAATCAATCGCGAATAATTTGCGTTGTTACGCCATTACATCGACACTATGCGTATTGCTCCGTTTAACGTAAACATGTGATTCCATATTTTATCTTTTCCAAGAGACAACATTTTCGTCGATCGAAGCTCTTCGAGGTCTCCGATCAAGCGATCGCGTTGCACACGCGAGTTTTCTCGATCGCTTAATTCGGCCGAAACTCCACAACTCCGCAAATTGATAGGCAATTACGTTTTTAATTGCGCGCTCTTCTCCAGAGCCGCCGTTTCCGCCGATCGGAAAAACCGTTATTTTCACGAGCGCTTTCACATGGTCGCGCGGCCGGCACGAGTAGAGCGTGGTAGTAGAGCGCGCGCACCGATACCATTTCGATGAAATTTTTACGCATTCGAGGACGGTTTGTCGACCAAGCGCACGCACGCTCGCCGATAAAGTTAATCGGGGATGAGAACAGTTCAATAGACGGAAAGTCGCGTATATATGGACGCGCGTTTTCGGCTCGAAACACACATTGAGGCGTGCGCGCGCGCGCACGACCAGCGCATTTTGCGCCGTGGACGGTTAAATGAAACTAACTCACACTCCCGTCTCTCTCTTTGGCGCGTCAACCACCGCAACGTTCGGTTTTCTCCGTTCAGTCGGCCACGAGGCTGCGCGCAATCCGATATTCGTGAATGAGGAGAGGATGGTGGATGAAAAAAAAAAACCAATCGAGTTTGGCTGCTTAAAACATCCGAGATATCGATGAATAAATTAAAAAGCCGTCGCGCGCGCGATCATTTACTGGATTTCGGACGCGATACCGTATCGTCGATTATGAAATTTCGAGCGACATTCGTGCACGGTGACGCGCGTGCCGACGCGATACGCCGATTTGTTTGGATCGTCGCGCGGAATCGTCGTTAAATACATTTGCATATCATTATAAGAGAAACGCGCGTGTTTCTCCAAACTGTTTGCTCCGCTGCTTTTTTTTGTTTTGTTTTGTTTTGTTTTTTTCCACCGTGATCGATGACGCCGCTCGGGTTTCGTTCGAGTACGCGCGACCAAAAACGCGCCCGATTTTATTAATTTGTTATTCGCTTATCTTGTCAATTAAACTCGCACGATGCGAGCCAAACACATTGAAATCGACCGATGAAATTACATATGCGAAAATACGTACCGAGAGGAAAATAAACGGTTCGGACAAAAGCAGGCGTAATCGCGCGCACGTTATTTACACACGCGCCAGACGAACAAAAGCAAGTCTGAAAGGTTCCGGGGGATTATACGGTTAATCCAAAAATTCTACGAGCGTCGAAATTGAAACAGCGCGAGCAACGCGCGGTTTTAATCTGCGCGCTTCGTATACGATCGCGTGAATCTCTTCCACGCCCGTTGGAATTTTCGCGATGTCGCGCGACATTTTTCGGCTGCGAAATTTTTCGGTGACTGCTGCGCGCGAGTTTGAGACGCGAAACGAGGCGTGAAATCGGAACTAAAGCTACTTACGACAGCGCGACTTAAACCTGTTTTGAATTCCATCCGAGGATGGAGCCTGGACGCGATGTCGGCGAAAAAAAAATTTCGACACGTTCCAGTCTGACGTCGCGCATGACAGCAGCAGCGAGCCTTATAATGGCGGACTTAAATCCGTTTTAGATTTCGGAGTCGAGTTTGTTGCCTCTCTCTCTCTCTCTCTCCCTCTCTCTCGCTCTCCGGCAAATTCGACTAAAAAAAATTCTATGACTACTGCGATCGCATGCGACAACGACGCTCCACTCAAAAGCGGATTAAGCTCGTTTTGAACGTGGCTTACATCAGTTCACCGTTCCACGAGCATTTATCGGTTCTCCGAGCGAGATGTGTTAAGCCGAAAGTATATCTGTAGGCAATATCCCGTAATACGGCATTGTAACGTCGGTGTTTGCCTCTTTGCCTCTTTCTCTCTGTTTATACGCTCTTGTAAAATGACTTTTTCCTCTTTCCGATTCAATTTTCAATTTAAATTACAATTCACACTTATCAACAAATCCGTCCGGCTTGTTTCGCTGCGATAAAGCGGTGTGTATCTGTGATTATTTTTTTTTTTCGCCAAGTGTTCGCGTACTCTGTTTTATTAATATTAATCCTTCGATTTTGAAATTCTCACTTAACGCGAGTTACAATGAAATTACACGAAAACCAATTACGTGGCGTTTGCGCGCGTGTAAACCGCGCGCGAAAGTCGCAGGGCGACTTTGCATTTGTGGGATCGTAAAACTAACGTCGGCGCGCGGCGAGAAAAAGCGAGTGGTTTCGCCTTTGTTCGTTTCGAAATCGCTTGATACCGAGAGAGACGCGAAGGAATAAGGGTTGAAGTTATATGTACGCGAGGGTGGCGGGCGCGAATTAAGCGACAAGCGCGCGCACGGCCGGAGTTATCTGCCCGGCTAAGCCCGAAATCTCCCTCATAAAAGTGGTAAGAACCGCTGTTTGGGAAAACAATGGTGGCACCGGGGACAACGTCGTGGATCGGCAAAAGTTTCGCTCCGAAGGTGGAAAGGGACAGAACCTTCGAGGGAGTATATACGAGATAGAAAACGCGAGAGAGAAGGACGCGGCGAGAAAGAGCGGAGGGAGGAGGACGGCTTTCGGGTTCTAACCCCCGCGAAAGCCGTCCAATAAATATCACCGCTCGTTATTAGCGTTTTAATTCAGCCCACCGACGGTAACTTAATCCGCGCTTCTGGCTGCGCGGAATCGGAAAAACGTCGGCCAGCGCTCGCGCCACGAGCGGCAAAATTCGTATCATAAATAATGAAATAATACCGCGTCATCGTTTGTAACGCCGCCGCCTCCTCCTCCTGCCTTCCCTGCTCTAACGCCTCTCTCCCTCTTGCGCGCCGCCGCTTCTGCGCTCGCTCATCAATTATCGGCTCGCTCGGAACGGCGACTTCGGCCGCGTCACACTATTATCACGTCTGCTGTTTGTTTTGTTTTGCTTTTTTTTTGTTTAGACCTTTTCGGGGCGCCAGGTGTCAGGCTTCTTAATTAAGCCCTCGTCAATCCTACTGTCGCGTTAGGTTTCTAGATGCGTGGAAATAACACGGACACATCAATTTCAGGAACAGAGAAAAATTCCCTCGTACACACACGTTTTGTAGAAAATTGTTTTTTTTTTTTTTTTTAAAGAACCTCAGGGAGTTTTGTAAATTGCTTATACAATATGCTGTTTTGAATGATTATTTTAAGAGATAAAAATTATATTTTTTGTTCGCATTAACGTAACTCACTTTCGCTAAATTATTCTTCCGCAGCGAAGAAGCCGCAGCTCTGCTCGGAGCGTGGAAGTAGAATTTCTAGAGACGTCAATTAAACGTCACGACGTTGACTGGAATTAAATCAATTTCACGGAAAGTTGCGACGACGGCCATGCGTCCGTCGCCCCTCCGGTTCGGAGGAGGAACCTCGCGTCATTTTCTCCGCTCGTGATCGCAGATGCTTTTTGCGACCGGCGAGGAGGATACGGGCACCAGGGATGCGGACGGAGAAGGGGAGGGCGTCGTTTGTCACGACGAGAGACATCTCTCCGGTGAGAAACTTCCGGGAGAAAACAATTAGATGACCTCTCGACGCCGGGGCTACGGAGAATGATTTTATCGACATCTTCTCCCACGGAAAAGCGCCGGACCAAAACGAGAGACGGTGCGGAGCAGATGGTACGGACGTGTAAGACGCGCGTCGTTGTGTAACAATAATAATTAGCAGGCTCGAGAAAAATTCGCGTCGAATTACGCGCCACGTCGCCGCGCGAATAGATTTCGCGACGATATACGTCGCGAGGGAAAGGGAGGGAAAAAAAAAGAAAACAATTGCGCACAGTAATAAATGAAAAATTGCGCGATTTACATAAAACGGTAAATCAATGTTGAACTTCTGCCGCAGACCGCCAGGAAGAATATTTCGTACTAGTAAATCACGGCTGACGCGAGAACAAAGAGAATGCCCTGAATATTAATCGGCAGAAGAAATAAAATACGTGAGAGAAGAAGAGAGTATCCTTGTCCCTGCGTTTATGCAAATTGACTCTCCGACAATGTTCCCAAGTAAAATGCGAACCACCTCGAGTGAACGTACGTCATGTCCAATTCCCTCTCATATTATTCTCCCATTTTTCTACACCCATTTTACTCTCGCCCGTCACCCCCTTCGCATTCTTGGAACGTTTTCACTTTGTTTCTTTCTCTCTCTCTCTCATCGAACCACAATGGAATCAGTCTTCTTCTAGTCCCATTAGAATCGTCATCGAAAAAAAAAAAAACAACATTTGTTCGATAATTTCTCATCTTTGAAAAAGATTTTTCTCACGCGTCAAAAAATTAATCGCGAATTGTCCCGTCAATCGCACAGCCAAATATAATATTCGGTTATTGAAATTAATATTCCATCACGCGCCATTTTTCAAATTGGATCATTACCGATTCAACGTAACGCGCTTATTTATGTAACAAAATCTCACATTGCGCCGGCAATGCGAAGCTTTAGTTCTAATTAATTAATTTTCATGGTAATTTTCACGTCGATTTAAATCTGATCGCTCTATGGCGCGTTCAAACATGGAAACTTGCAAAGTCGAATCCATCGAAATCTCTGCGCTGTGTGTGTGTGAATACATTTAAATTAGGTAAATTTAATTATTCCCAAGCTTCACTTGACGAACAAACTCAATGCGCCCGATGACAGGATTCGTGTGTGTATATTATATATATATATATGCGCGCACGTGTGCACATCGCAATTTTATGAAAAATAATGCGGCGACTAAACATGACAGCGAAATAAATTGTCACGTTATTAGCGCGCAAATATCACGCGTAATGTAATAAAAAATAAAATGTTTGCAATATTTTTATAATATACATTTGGTATTTCCCCGCCCGAAATATCAAATGTGTCGTTGTGTACGGGACGGGTTAACATTTATTTAACACATCGCGTCAAACAAAAATATAAACATCACCTTCTCACAATTTGCGCGCGCGATCTAAATTACACAAAATGTATAAGTTTGCGCTCTCAAAATAACAAACGCAATTGCAATTTACAAACGCAGTTAAGTGGATATTTACTAAATCCTCTCCGGTGGAGAGTAGCGCGCAATTCGAGGCTTGTTAACGCGCGCGCGCGCGGTGTAGTTTCGAGTGACGGATCACGCTTTCATCCGCCCAACTAACTTCGCGATGGATGTTTTTAATTTTAAATGTGAGATGCGTTTGTGTTGCGCCCTCCCCCCACCCCCGCGTTATTTTCATAAGCGACTTTAAAACATATGTCGCGCGACCGCAGTTATCATATTTTTATTCGCAAAATCCGAGAGTCACACTGCGAGTAGTCGGTTCTTTTTTCTGTTTTTGTTTTTATTTCGGACGTTAATTATTGCGGGAAGCAGACTGTCTGTCGGTGACGCTGTTGTGCGTAACGACTGCTCGTAAAAAATACCCGTACGCTTCCTCCGCGGGCGCGCGTCGACGCGTTGTTCTGCCTCCATAATTCGAGTCCTTTTTGCCGGCGGTGTCATCCTCTCTCTTCCTAGTAACATCATCGCATTTACGATACGCCATCGAGGTTTTTTGGAATTTTCTGTCTCTCGCCGTCACAAATATCGATAATGAATCTTGTTCGATGAGATACCGCCGCTTTTTTTTCCTAGGTGGCTCTTGTTCGACAAAAATGCGCGTGAATTTTTAGCCCGTCGTTAATTAATTAATTAATTAATCAATTACTTGTAATCAGAAACATGGAACTAATTATACACGGTTTTTTTTAATTACACAACGAAACAACAAACTTTTTATCATCTATTGGTTTTTTTTTTGTATCTTTTTCAGTTTTATTTCGTTCCTTCGCTTTAAAAAAGCTCTTTTTTATTTAAAAAAAAAATTTACCCACTTATTGGTATAACATCATTGATTAAATCTGCAGCTTTTTAAAACCGTCAGATAATATAACAAATATTGACGGCACCGGTTACAGCAGTAATATCGTTTATTGAAATTCTTGCGCACATACGCACATTCGTTTCCCGCGTAAATGAAACGCTCTGATCAGAAACATATCAAAATATCGCTTTTTGAAGTCGAATAGTAATATGAGACTTATTTTCATAATAAGCGCTTTTGATTATAAAACCCGCGCGTTGCAATCGAAATCCCTCTGACACGTTACCGTGGAATGGGGTAAAATCGCATGAAATAAAATACGTCGATTACCGTTTCGCTGCGGCGGGAAATACGTCGTTTCATCTTCTCGTCATCGCGTGCGCGAATGTACTCCGAGTCTTCTTCCCGAGATTTATTTGGCGTTTACGCGGTGAAGTTGACGTGGACCGTTTCTAAACGGGCGGAGAGAACTTCTTTTCAGGAGAGCGCCGTAACCGGACAGTTTCACATTCGCGATAAAAGTTTCGTAAACGGCGACGACGTAGCCGTCCGACGTCGGCAAACGGAAAGGAACTCCGCGCTGCATTTCCAGCCAGTTTTCGGTGTCGACTTTAGCGTGCCGGCGAGTTGTTGCTACAAGCGTAGTTTCGCGCGAGTGGTGCCTCTCTTCTCCATTTTTACACGGCGCAACTATACCGTCACACGCTCCTTGCGAGCATTTTATATTAAACGAAAAGAATACAATTTAACGCTCACACGTTGCGTTTCAGTTATGCGTTTTTTTCGACGTATAATAATAATAATAATAATAAAAGTAATAATAATAATAATAATAATAATAAAACATCCTTTCCCTCTGGTATGCGAAAAATAATGCAGCAAACGAGTACGAAACACAGTGAATTGTTTTTACGCGCGCGAATATAGAAAATACAAAAAACCAAACGCAATCTTTCGCGCTCGATATGTGTCGCTCATTAAAAGTAATTTACGCCAAACAACAACGGATGCGCGTAATGCCAGTCAGAAACGGAATACAGTCAATCTATTGGCCGCGCCATTTGCGAGCGCGCAAACAGTGTCTATTTCCGACAGTAATTACGACTGTCTCACGCTAAGGCCGAATCACTCGTTTACGTAATTACGGTAATTACCGAGTTATATGATCGATCGCTAATTCAATCGCGCGTAGTTTCGCGGTCAAACGGCTGGTACATTATAGACCGTGTGCGCGTTATACGTCACAAACGGGAGGAGTGTTGCGCCGCCGCCTATATTGATCCAATTTTCGATTGTTTCCGCGCGCGTCGTAACACGGTCCGCAGTTTCCGCACGTGCATTTTTTTTTTTTTTTTTTTTTTTTTTTTTTTGGTTTTTCTTTTTTCTTCTTCGAGCGCAATTCATACTTTTAGCAGCAAAAAAGAGCGAACAGCTTTTTTTTTTCAAACGCCAAGTGGTCTCTCACCTTTGAAATACCTGGAGACATTCCGCCCATACTGCCATCCGCCGTTATTTCACTTTCCCTCTTCTGCATTTTTCGCTCTCTCCCTCGCGCGCGCACGCGCTCTTGCAGACCTTCCCTCTTTTCTTTGCCAAGGCGACACAATGGCAAAAAGAACATTTGTTTAGAAAACGTCCCGGCAAGTAATCTTAATGAAAAAAGCTCTCTCTTGTTCTTGCGAACGCTTGAAAGACTACTGCTCGTAATTAAAATCCCCGCTGAATTTCTCAAGAGAACTTGCGAATTAGCCATTCCGATGCGAAATAATGGACAAGTCGCGTAATCGGCACAAATCACACAGAAAGGGAAAAAGAGAGAGAGAGTAGGAAAAAAATTTTTTGCTACTTCAACAATTATCGTCGTCCTGTAAATACCTGACAAGTTGACTGTCAGCCACTTTCGTATTACTTTTTCGTTATTGAAGATAACGACTCGTTGCTTTCCGTGACATCAACGTTATTTCTGCGTCGCGGATTCCGTTGACACGCGTATACGAAAAAAAAAAAAAAAAAAAAAAACAGCCTTTGTATCCCGCAGCGCCGTAAATATACAGACCCACGCGTCAAGCTCGCACAGCCTCTGTTGGCGATACGATTTCGCGAGGGAATACCGGGGCAATTATTCAAGCGAGCGAATGTTTTACAAAAGCGCCGAAACATTTTCAATTTTATACGTAATAATCTCGCGGGGGAAAACGATAAGCGATACACCTCTTCCCTTCCCGCACTAATATAAATTTATTACACGCTTCTGCGTGCGACAACAACGCTCGCGTTACAATTAGGTACTTCGTGCTAATTTACACACGGTCCCCGAGACGCACCGCGTTCAGATATTCCGCGGGCTTTTTTTTCGGACAATTTTCGCTCGGTGTAATACTTACTATGTCGTTAATTTCCAAGTAACAAAAAAAAAAAAAAAAAAAAAAAATGAGACGCATTGTAAAAAAGAGATATCTCAAAAATATTGGAAAAAATGGTAGTAAATTCTTTCGGCGAATTATTATCTTGTAAGTATTTCGCGTCGAGATATTTCAGAGTGAGATTGATCTCTTCTCAAAGACATACGTCAATCATCACCCGCCGAAAAGAATCTGCTTCAACGGCAATTTTTTGTTCCAAAAATGCGACTTAATCAGATCGGAACGAAAATGGCCAACCGCCGCGTGTCGGCTTCGTTCTTTTTCTCTGATTACATTCACACACGTATAACGTACACACGTCGCACCTAGTTTTTCAAACTGGTCCGCATTCCCTTATCCCGGAATCCATGAATAATTCGCGTTTGTCCAATTTATGCGGTGGAAATGCCGCTCGCTTCGCGGAGTCTTACACGCAGAAAATCGATCCTTTCTCTTTTTTTCTTTTCGCGTCGATTCATTATTCTCTGTGATGTTTGACGTGTGATGCGCGCGAGAGACTAAACGAGAAGGATCACATTTTCGCGCACGTCAAAAAATGCATTCGTTAAATCATAATTTCGCCATTATTCTTACGTGCGTTGTTATCAGACATTCGTTTCGACACGGAACAACAAAGGGGGAAGAGAGAATTTTTTTTTATTTTCCATATTACGTCTCTCTCTCTCTCTCTTCAACGCGCGCCAATTTGGCAGACATATTAGGCCGGTCGACGACAAAACGCGGGAGATGTGCCCGTCGAACTTTATGAGCAGCATAAATACCCGAGGAATTTCCTTCCACGGGTCATCCATCATGTCACCGGATGTTTTGGACCGTTGAGGAGGTGAACGAGTTACAGGACGGATTTTTGGGCGATTCTATGGCCCGGAACCACGCGACGTGCCTGATTTTATGCTGATGGCGGACATTAGCATCAGAACCATTAATTCAGACAATTTCCGGTGACAGGTAATGCTCGAAACGCTTAAACTCACGACGGTCAAACACATTCCTCGGACGTATCCTCGATAATATAACGGTGGTAGTGTTGTCACACACAGAATGAAATAAATTTCTGAGAAATCGTTTTTGTTCTCTCTCGAGCAAGCGCTTACATTTCGAAAAGAGCCCTTGGAACTTGAGGGAAAATAGAGCTTCGGCACCAAAAAGAAAGACAGTTAACGCGCGTTCTTCGAAATAACTGCCGTAACTTGTGTAAAATACACCAAAGATTTTACTACGAAATTGAGCAAAAGCTTAGCAAGTGACACAAAAGAGAACGTTTATTTCATTTGGACAGCACTTTGGGTAACATTATCTCGTTACGCGTTCCACGGATTCCTCTCGCGCGGAAGAGAATCGCGTAGCTTTCATAACTCATCTTCTCGTTGGAATAAGAGTAACGGGAGGGAGGAAGGGAGGCGCGATCTCCTCGCAAGGAAGAGAACGTTATAAAAGAGAAGAAGTACAATACACGCAGTCACGATCGCGGCCTTTCGTTTTTGCTACGACTTTACATTCGCGTGTCTCTCGGACGTTTCTCGATATTTCCTCCGGCCGAAGAAAATCGTAAACTGATATCTCGACGGGGAGAAGGATCGAGTTTCGATTTCCTTACGCAAGGAATATATTGACCCTTTACATAGAATTGAATATCAGACTATGCATTTTGTGTTGAGCTCGCGGAAAACGAAAGGGAGCGAGCGAGTATCCCCCAGGACGACCAATCTCGTCGCCCCCGTCATTACGCATCATTCTTCTTCGTGATCTTCCCCCTTGGTATTTTTCTTTGCCGATTTGTTTCTTGATTAAATATCGATCAAAGTATTATCCGTGACAAATTGCAATCGATTTGTCTCCTTTTGTATCTTCTCCTTTCCGCGTTTATTCACGAGAGCGCGCATAATTTGAGCCGAACTCTAACGAGAGAAACCCGGAAAATAATTTCTTTCACGCAATTTGTTTCTTCGGGGGTAGTTTCCCGAGAAAATGTTAACCGGGGTAATCCGATCGTAACGGGTGGAAACTATCAAATTTTCCCTCCTTTAGAATCCCACCGATCTCTCGTTTAACGTGCAATTTCAGAGTTTCGTACAAAATAAATGCGCGACTAATCTCTCGCAATTATTTTCTTCTTGAACTCAATTTGATTTTTCCGACGTAATTCGAGTAAAACTCGCCCGTAATCGACGCGTCGCCGCTGACCGCGGCGCGTGTAGATCGATATTTAATTAAAGGGGAATCGCTATATAGACAAAAAAAAAAAGAAAACAGATAAGTGGAAGGAAGAAAAATGTGGAAAAGATTGGAAAAACCTGGTGAACGTGAACTAAAAATGCATCCGGCCGTGCTGCGAGAAAATGCGCGCTGAGCAATTCCGTATCCCCGGCTATTAAAGAAATCTATATATATATATATATATATTCGTCCGTTTTTCCAATAAAATCTACGTTAGACACAAGTACGCTTTTGAAATAACGCACGTTGAATCGCATTTGATTGTGTGTGCGATCAATCTTCAGTTCACAATTTTCACAATTGAGCAGCGACATCGAAATGAAACTCTCTTCTCCAACTAAGAAGATGCAGTTTTATTACGAGTTACATAGAAAAGACGCAACTTCAGCTTCTTTATTTACATCTTGAACAAAAAATCTCAATCTTGGCTGTAAAACTTGATTGAGTTTTTTTCGCGAGATAAATATATTGTCGCAAGTCGTTCAATTAAAAAATTTGAACAATTCATTGTCGCATCAAACACGCGCACGTAAAGCATTGTATTATAGAAGCTTTAATGCAGCAAATATATTTTCATCGCTTCCGAATATTTCATTCTTATATTTCATTCTTCGGCAGAAAAAAAAAAAAAAAAAAAGACCGGAGCGAAACTACGCCGTGAAAAAAAAACCGACATCCATCTACCAGTTGCATACGCTTACCGCCTGTCGCTCAATAACAATAAAGCCTGTGTAGGATCAGAAAGAAGTCTGTCCGATGCGGGAGAGGAAATTCGGGAAAAGCGGGAAAGTGGGTCGCGAAAATTGGACGGGCGTGTCGAAAAATTGCGTTCGTGGGGAAAAATGCATAGCGAACAGCGCGACGTTCGCTTTCCGGGGAATGACTCCCCGGGTTGGCGCCAAGTGCCCTTTAATCTAACGGGTGTTCTGCGAACGAAGCGGTCGGATCGACCGACAAATATCGAACAGCGACGACGAATCGCCCGCGAAAACGATCCACGAATCCACCGTCTACGTGAATCGCAGCTGAGTCGTCCGCAAATTCGCATGCACGCTCCGATCGTTCCCGCAATCCCCCTTTACGCTCTCGTTACCGCGAAATCGCGTTTCCCGGGACCTGCATCCAGCAGGCAGCGCGCGCGCGCGCGGTCCTCGCGCGGCGCGGACGCGAGCATTTCCGAAAGATTCTATTTGCGCGTGTTCCTCGGAGCGAGGAATTTACGTAGGTAACTTATAAAGTGTTCGTACTTTTCAATGTAAACGCCTTAGGAATTTCGAGCTTTCCCTTTGCATTACATCCTCTTCCCAAGCCGTGAATTTACAAGTTTCCGCACGCGCTTTTTTTTTTTTTTTTTACCTTCTTCCTCACTTCTTCATCGCTCCTTGTTTTTCTTTTCTCGCGTTTCGTCTTCATTGTTTTTAATGAGCTTTAATATTTAGTTTTGAGAAACTTGTTATTAGCGTACTAATTATTTTTTTTTCTTTTTTAATTGAGAGAGAACTTTGACGATATAAAAAATATCTGACACAACGCGAAGTGAGAGCGCGAACATGGCGAGAAAGAGAGAGAGACTTTTTTTCTGCGGAAAAGCACTCGTACATCTTCGTTATTAAATCTATGCCGCGCTTAGTCAACGCCGCGGCATCAGAGAGATTTCGCGCCTTCGAAGGAAACACAACCGATGTTCCCGTCCTCTCTCTCTCTCTCTCTCTCTCGTATGATAGATCGTCGCAGACGCGCCATTTCCCGCGAGCTATGACACCAATATTCCCGGGGTCCGCGTTTACGCACGGCGAGCGTTTCTAATCGCGATATTTATTGGCCGCCTGCTCTATTACGGAAAGCGACAATTTGTCACGTTCTATTAATTACATTAGGGCTCCCTTGTACAGATAAGGTTGCTCGAGAGCAACCTGTTTGAATCGAAACCGTCTCTCTCTCCCTCTCTATCCCCGATAAATTTTCAGATTAATTGCCGTTAGGCGAGTCGGTGCTTGTTAGCAATTAATAACGTCGTGTACGCAGACGCGCGATCTTTGTCAATCGCACGCGCGCGCCAATGCTGTGTACGTTATCACGCAATAACTCTGTGTGGTTCGAGAGAAGATCAGTTCGCAGTGTTCTAAACTATATAATTTTCAGACACAAAAAATTACTGCGTTTAAAGTTTCAAATTTTTCTTTTTGTTTTGTATTTGTTTCTTGTTGACACTCGCAAAAATTACGATAGAAATCGGACGCAGCGTATGCAAAGCGAGATGAGAAAAATAAGAAGAGACTTACTACTTTGTCACCCAGATTTCGCACGCGGCATGGCAGATACACGGTTTGCCCTACGAACGCGCTGACGTTCGCTGCTGTCGGCTCGAAAACGGGCAAATCTTCCGTCGAATTATTATTGGCATCGTTTGCACGCCGCTGGGAGCCGTCCTTGGATGTTTCGCGCACGTACGCTGCCGGTGCTGGAACAAAAAAAAAAAACTAAATTTGACAAACTGCGATCTTTGACACGCTAGTGTTCTTTTTCCTGACGCGCGCAATCTCTCTCCTCCCTAAAAAAAATTACATAAATGTAACGTTGCATTTATACATTGCGCTATAGATTTCGTGCTGCGAGAGACCATTTCTCGTTCTCATATATAACACAGTGGCGGCTTAATCACGCGTGTAACGTTTCTGTTACACGCGTCCCGAAGAAACGCGCCGCTACGTGTTCCTCTTCTCTTGAAACTTGTACGAAATTCTGGACGGGGAAAAGCGAGCGAGCGAGCGAGCGCGCGCTCGCGCCGACGACGACGTCTCCCGCGAGAGTACAACTCCGAATCTGCTGCGAGCGACTGGCGGGATGTACTACTTGCGAGATACAGGAATCCAGAGTGCATTATAACTGCGGCAAGTAGCGAAACTGCCGGGCGGTGCTGCCGGGCGGCGCAGCACAAACTCCGACTCATTTCTTAAGCGTAATACGCTCTTCGACGTTTCGGTGGAATATCTCACGGAACACCGCTATGCACTTTGCTTCATTGTACGCGCTCGTTTTGTATCTCCATAGAATTTCTCTTCCCGCCCGTCTTTTCACTTCCCCATCCCGCATCCCTCTCGTCGTCTACGCGCGATGAAGAATAATCTGATGTGCTTTATAGCGGCGACGCGCGTCTTCGTAATGGTGAAAGACATTACTACACGAGTGCGACAGATGACGCGTGTATATTTCGTCGAGAGAACGCACACGTTCGCGCGCTAACAATTTTACTCGCACAAAAGATACCGCGGATATGTTGTAAATATGTAAACAAAAAAAAAGAACAGATTGTTTTGTGTGTTTAATCAATAACACGCGCGCGTTTTTCATATTGGGTGTCTTCTTGTGTGCACAATATCCGATTCACTTTAACAATAAAACATATTGAGTGTCTGTAAAAATATCCAAGAGTTTTTTTTTTTTTTTTTTTAATTCTTTTTTATTATTGGACACTCGTAATTGGCGTGTGTAAAATTTTTTCCTCGCTACTACTTTTTTAATCGCCGAAAAAATATTGAATTAAATAAAAAATGTTAGTTAAAAAAAAAACCTACTGTAAAATTTATACACGCTGATTGCGCGAAATAAAAATTCTCGAGTTCGGTTGCGAACGCAATTTGCGGGAGCGATGGCGCGCAAATCATAAAGTAGAAGAGCGAATTCTTCGTGTAAAGCTCGATTCGCGCGCGTACATTTGTCTCGTACGTATGCAAGTGGCGGTGAGATAAATTCGATTCGCATACATTCCTCTCTCTCTCTCCCTCTCTCGCTCGCTCGCTCGCAGCCCATCAAATTTATTTTAAATATGCGCATCACGTAGCGCGGTGACACGTGTTGGGAGGAGGAGTTTCGCGCCAAACTTCCACAAACGATTACGATCTTGGGAAATTATAAAGTGCATTATTTGAACTCGCGAGAGATAACATTGTTTCGTGACGCACACGTGCGACGAACAATACAAATGTAATTGCGCTTTGTGTGTTGAATATTTTCAAAAAAATCGGAGAGAGTTTTTTTTTCTATTTTGCTGTTTTCATCATTTATTTCCAGCCAGTGTTCATCAATACACCCCTTGCTTATTGCGGTTTTCCGGTTTTTTTTCGATCTTTTCGTCCGCTATCTGAACACGTGTTGCATAAACCCTTCAAACTTCCCGAATGAACGTCATTCAAATGGCGCTGCCGGTCTATACGGATCGTTCTCTCGTTAGTATACCTTTGGAACGGTTAGTATACTCTCCATCATCATCAATCATCATCAGACCGAACGACGATACTCATTGGCGGTTGACAGGGATTGATCCAAAAGGAAAGTTCGTAATAGAAGCTGGCTGACTGCGATCGCGCTAATACGGAAGAAATCCCCGAGATGATGTGAAGGTAAACGCGGGGACGTTTAATTTTTTTCTTTTCCTAATACTCTTTAGCGCTTTTTATTCTCGCTCAGAGATTAAATCCGCAATCTCGATTGTCACCGTTCCGCTTTAGCAACCAGTAATTGTCGCGAATTACAACACGTAAAAAAATTTTTCTCTATTAAATACACCGTAACGTTAAAAAAAAAAAAAAAAAAAAACACACAAAACAATAAAATAACACGAATTCTTCAAGTGAATTAACGCACGGCACACGCAGGCACCTGAAAATTTATTTCAATCTACCGCTATATCGCGCCACCATTGTCCATTTCGTTCCGCAGAGCAATATTCCAATTGCGAATAAAAAAATACGCGTTCTCCTGTGACCCACAAAAAAAAAAAAAGACAAACAGCTGCCAATCATCGCGTATCGTCCCTCTTTTTGACCCTCGAACGCGTGCAATCTGATAAATTTAATTGGATAACCTGCGTGCGATGCGAGGGTAAATCTACGCGCGGGAAGGATTGTGCGGGAGGGGAGGCTTGAAACGCGCGCGGACGCGCGGCTATCGAATTATCAAACGAATCTGCCCAGAACAACCCTGCTGACATCGTAACTCGTTCCGGGTTGACCGTTTCGCATAAACAACGTTCTCCCTCAAAAGCCCGCGATATCCTCTTTCAATCTCATTCACCGCCGGCATATATCTCGTTCACCATTTTCACACGCGCAATCTTCGCCTATCATCGCCCGCCAGATATCGATTGTTTCGGGATATTAAAACGTGCAAAAAAACTATTCTCTATTGTCGCGCATATTGCGAGTGTATCGAAAAACATTTGGGAAAAACGTCGAGACGAACAGGTCGTAAGAAAAAAAATCAAAAATTTCGTTTTTGTTATAAAATATCACAAGTCAGCCGATCGTTCGTTCAGCACAAAAATTCGCGAGCCAATCGATATACATGCATATATAGTTTGGAGAACATCAATATACGATTTACGATTCGGAAGTTAATATTGACATAGTTTATATGAACATCTTCGCTTGGTTTGCTCGAGACTCGGAAGTAAATATTAGTTTGGTTCCATCGCTACCTCCCACCATCCTCTCGGCGCGATAACGCCCGTATACACACCCACACCACCACGGCGTTATACAAATGACCAACACCTCATCCCTTCGCCGTAAGGGAGGAGGGCAAAGCCCTGCCAGCGCTTCCTGATAACTTCAGATTAATTGACAAAAAGCCATCGTCGCAAATAAGGATGATGTACATCGTCCCTGAAAATCGTCCTGCATCGCCATTATCGCTGTCTCCGCCACTTCCAGTGCTTCCACGGCACGCAAATCGTGGAACAAGAACGGGAAGAGCATTGAATTAGTTTTACTAATTGCTTGGGAGAGTGAGTGTATTTTCGCGTGATATTGACGAAAAATATATAATCGATGTGAAAATACGCGTGCGTGCGATATAAGACTTTTTATTAAATAAATAAATTCTAATCCGCAAACATTTTTAAAAGCGAACAAACGCCACATACGTGTGGGGGAGAATGTAAACTTGATGCAACAATTTTACAAAAACAATATTCCACGCGTTTTTCTCATATATACAGTTTTTAGCGCGGAAAGACACCCTTTTCACGTCTGACTCAAGGCTGTTCGTTACTACTTGTCGCCAGTTCTGTTTCGCAGGCGCCACCTCTACAGGCAACCTTGCAACTCCTATGCGAATAATCATGGTGCGTTCGTCACCGGGTTTTATCTCCGGGGCTTTTTTTCCATTCACAGATTTCGTTCGCGTAATATTACTACATATCTGCCGCGCGCGCGTAAATGTGCCGTAAACTAAGATTGTTGCTTTCCTTCTATTGCCGCGGCCGTTTTTGCGACTGGAAACGTTTTTCTTCCTAAACCTTGTCGCAAAGGATTCTGGAAATGAAAGAGATCGAGGAAGAGAACGTAAAAGTATTGTGTGTGTATGTGTGTGTGTGTGTGTGTTCGCGCGCATAAAACCAGAGAGTCTGGTCCCACGCCAGACGAATTATGTCACACACAATGGCTGTAAATTCGAACGCGACGCGTCGTCATAATTAAACGCTTTTAAACGAGCTTTTTACGCGCGCCGCTGTGTATATGAACCTCATTTCGGGACCCCGGTTCGTATCGTAATTTAATGACCGGCACTTCAATGCGCAAACACGAGCGGATGAAAATTAGTGCATTCGCGGGAACGTGTAGCGTCATTTTTACGTTACTTAATAGACAAAAGTATGTAATATACCGGTGTACATTGACGCTCCCTTTTATGGTTAATATACCGGAGCGGATAGTTAATTCTTTTGCAGCCCGACGTTGTGCGTTGACGTATATAATGCTCGTTCTTCTCTCTGTGAACGATGTGCAATATATTCGTGCAAGCGCTCGATGTGAAGCAGGTCGAGGTTTTTAAATAATTAGTCGAAAGTTGCGCGCGATAATGTACGTGTTCCGGAGATACGAAAGGGCGTTTTGAGCAGGAATAAGATTTTCCTATGCAAACATCACAATATCGCATATCGATATATATATCGCATATCGATATATATCGCATTTCGATATATCGATCTTCTTTTTGTTTCTAATTGCCGATTCCAACAAAGAAAAAAACACGTTTCGGAATCTGTTGTTTAATTATTTTTTAATCCGCTCTCCCACCTCGTGGTTAATTCGTGTTTGTATTCGTGTTTTTATTCTACTTTATCTTTGGATTAGCCGCAACAAATTCCGAGAAGAGAAGTTCTCTTTGAGGAATTTTCATTATTATCAAAATATTTCACAACTCGCTTAATTAATCAAACTTTTGTTTCATTTAAGAATCTTAAATCTCCTTGGACGTGCGAGAAGAGAATAAATGTGATTTTTCTCACATTATTCTCGCGCGCATTTCATCCAGAAAACAATAAATGTGAACCAGAAAATAACTGTCTCTAGCGGAGGGCGATACATTTTCGTAAACTCTCGTGCGAAGTCACAATTACTATAGAAGGATAACGTAACGTTCCACAAATTGCCACACGCTAAATCTTCCCGGACCACTTCCTTCCCTGAGATCCCACCTTCTCCTTACGAAGTTCCTAATTCGCGTGTTCGAGCGACCGACATTTTTATTTCTTGGAAGCATTATCTTGGTTTTCCACTGGCATATTTCTTTCCGACACGCTTTCTCCCCCCGGTGCGGTTTTCTTACGCGGATGATATGCTGCTTGCCGCAACCTTCCACCCCCTCTTCTTCCTTCTCACGTGCACAAACAGGAATAAATTTTTGTTCGACCGACGCGCGAAAATCGTCGCGAAAAGTGCGAGCGGCGGGAACGACTTTCATGTTTCATCCAAAATGCTTGTTAGATAAACACGCGCGCTCGTTCGGGGGAACAAATCTCCGCAGTTTCGCTAGAGGCGAAAAAGAGAAGTACCTACACACACGGGAAAACAAGAGAGCTGCGTAACTCGAGAATTATCCGGTAACACGTTGACACAGTGGCGCGCACGCAGAGTCCCTCGCGCACGACCGTTCGAAGAACCGCCTTCTACGACGTGGCGACTGGCAGCATGACCGCAGTTTACGAGCGTTGCGGTGAAAATATACGGTCTTCCCGGCGGTCTAGCGCGACCGTAAACTTTCGTCCTCATTGTTTCGAGCGGGAAAGGCAGAAAAGACCGAGAACTGCCGCCGCCGCCGCCGGCTCAAGGGGTGCGCGCGGCCCACCCCAATACGACGCGCGTGATTAACGACGAGATTATTTCATAGTTTCGCGGCCAGACCGCCGCGCTGAAATCGCGCCGAACCGCGCCGCGTCGCAAATTCGACAACGGCGTGTTCGGTTTTCGAACCGAATTTACGACGCGGCGGATATCTGACCGAGAAATGGGGATCCCAATGTGGTTCGGAAATGACGCAATCGAAGAGACGGATTTAGCTCGGATTTAGCTCGGGTCTATGTTGGGAGGAAAAAATAAATACGACACGTAATAAATGACACAGAGATAAAATAAATAGCAGAGGAAAATTAATTCAAATAAGAGAAGTAATTAATTTGTGACATTGAATTATATTGGGAATTTAATTCTCTCGGATTTTATCAAAGTTATTTTCCCCCGCTGAATTGTGTGCGTAGTGTGTAACTTCTTACTTAAATATAATATAAACACGTGTTACGAGATAACGAATGACCCACTTTCGCGGTGTTAAGAAAAGATCTTCAAAAGGTGAACCCATATTTGCGTGTTCGCACACGTTTAATGTACAGATACACACGTGTATATACAGACACACTTGAAGCAGGCGTGAAGGTAATGGATGCACTCCCCGAGTAGTAGTACACTCGCTATCAGGTACCATTTCGGCAGAAGTGCTGTAACGATGCTTAAAGCGGAAGTACGCTCGACGCTCGACGCGATATAAACCGAAGCAGTTTTAATTAGAAAAATGTGACAGGAGCGCGTTTTGCATAAACAAATGTTATTATTCACTGAATTTTCTTTTTCTCTCCGCTGTTCAGCCGCGAATTTTTATGATTTTTCGCGTATGTAACGCAGTAAAGCCTTAAAATAATCTGCGAAAGTGAACCAGATGGTCTCCGCGACATGCGAAAAGTTAATTTCAATAAAGAGGCGGCGATATTTTCATATAAAAGTTCCGCGACGCTTTTCCCAATAACCTCGGTCGGATTTTTTGAAATCTTCGGGTTGCTCGACGCACTCTCGTCTGTTCCCCTCCCCCACGTTGCGGAGACGTCGACGGCTCGAGACTGTTTCCAATTTGACGTCGCGGGCGAATATAATTTTTCTTACCTCGAGCCGGCGGTGGCACACAACATACACACGCACACAAACACACATACAGTCGAACAACTTTGGGAAACCGTTTACGGACTTAAGCCGTCCCAGTTAGAGATAGAGTTCTTCTCGCGCAGGCGGTAACTTCCGGCCATCGTCAACTCGGGTTGAATTTGCTTTGCGCTGCGACGGAAGAAATTTATCCTATAAAAAGTTGGAGCAAACAAATAAATAGCAAAATGTTATTTCCCCTTTATTTTCACTAGTGGACTCTAACAAGTTCGCGTAAGTAAATAAGTAAAGAATAAATTACGAAGAAATTACTGCGAATTTTTTGACGAATTACTTCGTCAATTAATTTCGTCTATGGTATTTCTATAAATCGATTATGGAAACTCGTGGGAGACTTAATGCGCGACGATATGACAGAAAACTGAACGTTCCTCATATAACACGTGACACGTTGCAACGCAAAAGAGAGATTGCTGTACAACGCTGCGCGATTGAAAATACTTTCGAGCCGGCGACGTGTCGGCGCGCTCGAGAGAAGCTTCCTCGCGAATGCCGCTATTGAGAGAGTTTCTGCGGGAAAGAAAGATGAAATTTCTACGAATTGAAATGGCGGAATTGTGCGTCGTCTGCGTTCGCCAAATTCCTGCGACTAATAAATATATCACGTGTCCCACATATGCGTTCCCTCTATTTGACCTTTATCCCGCTCTCTCGATTATTTCAGACAAAAATATCCGCTTTCGAGTACAAAAGCTCTGCTTGTTTTGAAAATAAACAATATTAGCAGTGATAATACGATAACGGCATCAAAAATTTAACAAATAAAAGAAATGAAAAAAAAAACAGGCTAATAATAGAAGTCCGTCCACGGTTGTTTTATAAATATTGATACGTTTGCAATTTCTATTCAAGATCGGAAGTAAAAACTTTATAAAACACACAACCAACTGTATTCGGACTCCTATTGTTTTGTTTTCCTCCGCTACTAATAATTAATATTATATTAATTTCTATAATAAATGCAATATTAATAACAGTAATACCGCATTTATTATACAGTAATATTAACGCAACAATTTTTGCATGCAAAAATAATATCGGTACAATTTCTATAATAATTATATGCTTTTTAACTTTATTTTTCAAAATGCGTTAATTTAATTTTGATTGTATTTCATAACTTTAAGCGCGCGCGCAATAGATTCGTCTCTTAATAACGCTGGCGTGTCAAACCGAATGAAACATTGATAGTCACGAGAATTTGCAACGGAACGAAGCTTCTTCTTTCTCGGTATCTGTAAATGGATTCCGCACTGTCAGTTTTATGTCAGACATATAATGCCGTATAAAAAGTCGCGGCATAAAATATCCCGAGAATCACGAGTGATTGCGCGAAGAGCGCACGAGGAAATGATACGCCGCGACCCCATTTGTCGAGATCACAATGCGCGAATCCAATTTTTTTTTTCTCTCGCTTACCATCACCTCTCTGAATTGGCCTCCCTGAAAAATATATAGCACAGAGAGAGGACTCTTCCGCCTTTCCGTGAGCGATTCCGAAAAGGCGCGCGTCCTTGGGGATTTTCAAGTAAATCCCCGTCACACGCGAGGTAACGAGTTCCGAAGTAGCTGCGGAATTTAACTTTTCGGCAAGGTGTAACACGTGCGACCGATAACAAAAGTAATTAGAACGTGGGCGAATAAACAGACGGGGCGACTAATTCACGTCGTAATTCTCCTCGATCGTTTAAAGAGGAGGAGAGATTCGAGAACCGCGAAATTCGCCTTCGGAAACGATATGGGAGGAGAGAACCGAGAGAGAGATTGAGAGAAAGAGAGAGATCTCAAACGATTCTGCCAAGTACAATCTTGCTAGCCCCGCGTGCAAACGCGGGAGTAATGTAGCGAGACTGGCAAATTTCGTCGGACGCGAGAAATTTCATCTCATCAGAGAGCACAGAGGTTGCGTGAATTACGCGGTGTTTATAATCCGTGACACGAGCAATGGCGCAATGAGAGATATCGCGCGGCGCTACGCAAACACACATGCCAAGCACGTGGTATTCTCCGGTAAGCATGACGATTTCTTGGAAACCTCCGGCCATCGAGTTCCGTTTTCCGCGAGCGTTCCTCTCTCCCGTGCCAGATCCTGAGGGCCAACATTTGCTCGAATGTATGTAATAATAAACACGCGGGTTTAGCAACGCGGTCACAATTTCCCGAAAGCTTCAGCTTCTTGCAACACCGCGTGGCGTGCGTATATATTGTCTTTATTGTCATCGCGTCATATTTGCTTCGCTTAAGATTACGAAGCTGTAAATGTAAAAAAAGCGAAAACCAGGCTCTTCTTTTTTTTTATAACCGGGTACTACATTTCAAGAAGCGACGCGTAGAACTTCGAATAAATGGGCTCTAAGAAAGAAAAAAAAACGCGGCGGAAGAAGGGAAGAGACTTCATTCACCGCGGCGCTTGCCAAAATTCACCGAGGCAGATAAGGAAGAAAAACGCGTATACGCGCGGAGAACGGCGAGGAGAGGATAAGATTGACGTGTCGCCCCCGCAGTCACGAGGCTGAGATCGCGGATGACTCCGAAATCTCTCGAAAGATGTATGACGGAGAAGCTGTAAAGAGGACGTTCGACTCGCTAATAAAACTGAAACCCGAAGTCGGTCTCCTAACTTTTCAGACACGACGTACATACGTGGAGGAGGAGGAGGAGGAAAGAGAAGAAACGGAAGTGATAAAAGAAGGAACGAGTGCTTTCCAGACGCGGAGAAGGAAAAATAAAGAAAAGCAACGAAATTCTTCGGAGAAATTCCATCGCGCGGCTTGCTCTCTTCTCGGCCCTGACGTTTACACGCGTGCGCGGACGGATGACATATGTCGCCGTGCGCAACACATGCGTTCGCTTTATGATTAAATCAAAAGAACGTATCTCGCGCGTTCACGAAAAAAAGTAAGATATCGCGTATGGAAACCGAAATTATATTTTAAATTTCAATGTGTGTTATATCGCTCTTCTCTATGTGACTTTCGCCAAGATAGCGCGCGCTCGACTAGAAATCTCATGTCGTCTGACTTATTACGCGTAGAATCTGTTACAATAAATTTCCCGACATTACACGCAGAAGCAATTTATTTTATTTCATAATTAATGAAACAACTGTACACGTCAATAAAAAAGATCCTACAAATGTGTGCCTTAGATTTTTTCAGTTCCAAATGATGCGAGGTTTGCCAGAAAGAGCCGTGCGTTATTACCGTCCTTCCAACACACGCAATAAAAAAAAAAAAAAAAAAAACAATCTGAAATAAAAATTAAAAATGCGTAATTGCAGTTCGCTCTTGTATATGTAGGACCGAGCAACAAAATGTGTTTGTATGTTTACGCTTAACTACCACTCGTTTTTAGTTTTTTTTTTTTTTCCTGCGTTTTTCATATTGCCCGGCGCGCGACTCACCGAGCTCGCAATTCACCCGCAAAAAACATAGTCCGCAGTAAATCTCTGAATTATATCGCGCGCGATAAAATCAAGCGCGTATCATCCTCCCTTTCCCCGGTACGTATAAGCCTGTATCCGTGAGCACGTTTCGCGCATGGTCGCCGAGGAAGTTACGATAACGTTTGCCTGAGCATTAAAAACGAAGGAGGAAGAAAAGAACACGGCGAGACTTAAGCGCGGAAGGAGGGCGGGGGAGAAGAGAAGAAAACGAGATAAAGGTGTGGGAAAAAGGACGACGTCGGGCTGGGTGCGACGAGAAAAGTAAAGCGCGGATCCGCGCGGGAGAAACTTGAAAAATGCGACGACGGGGAAAAGGGATCTCTTTCAGCTTCGTACGTACGTAAGTACGTACGTACGTGCGCCACCCTCTCCTTTCCGCCCTTGTAAGAAGGAGAAATCACTCGTGCGCGCACGAGTCGCGATCCAAATTCCTATTAATCAGATCGGCCGACGCGATATCGCGATAGCTGTCCGCGACGAGGTTTAGAAGCGAAGTGAAAGAGTTTCCGTTTTATTGACAGTGTATATATAGTTTAAAGCACAGAAAGGAAAGAACGTTCGATTGCGTCAGAATTGCGTATTCGACAAATGGACAATTTTTGCTTTTCGACACTTTGCTTTAATTAATTAAAATATGCAAAATAATAGAGTTTTCATTTTGTTTCGATTATTATCGGATCTCTTGAACGACACAATAAAATTCTTGCCAAATAATACTTTTGCGTTGAGTCTAGGAAACTCTCTTTCGACGCGTCAATTTTTTGAAGTTACACCGAGGATCGAACTTTCAACGGAAACACGTCGGAATTTCGAGTCGCGCGAAGCGACGCGACGGATAATGGTCGAGGAAAGTATTACATCTCGCCAGTCGGTGGTTCTCCAACCTCAATTTTCTCCTATCCGCGGTTTCGGCGGTTTATTGAAAAAGCTGAGCGCACGAGTGCAACGTCAAAGTTCGCAATCCGTTCGGAGTGCGGCGTCTAACCGAAGCGACAAATCGGAAGCTGAATCTCATCTCCGCGCTTCGCGCGTTCGCGTTTCGTGAAGAAAATCTTCTGGAGAAGTTTCCACCTCGTGGGCCATTTTTAATATTAAGCAAGAGCGCGTGCGAGAGATTTTAATTGAGATTTGTGTGACATTTAAACTAATATAATTATGTTAAACGATCATTTATATGGATAAGAATTTATTAAATAGAACTCTCTCTCTCTCTTTCTCTCTTCGTTATTTTTGTCTCGGTTTTGCTTCTTTATATGTTAATAATAAATCGAAACTAACGTGTTCTGAAAACGCGCGAGATTAAATTGCACTCGTACAGATTCGTATAATTATAATTGCGAAATGATGTATACACAACCTGTTTAATATTTCACTATCCGAGATTATTGTGAAACGCACACTTGAATGGTAGAGACAGCAAATTAATTAATATACAACCTATCAATTTATACGCACTATTTGTTTGCGTGCATTTACTAATGGTGATATTTTGTATACATGAGAAAAACAAATCATACATTCATTGCTTTTGAATAATAGTTGGTCATATTGGAATATATAAAACCAATAGTTTTGAGCTATAAAATGTGTGTGTGTGTTGTTTTTATCATACATTTTTTATCATTATAGTTTGCTTTAAAGTGCGAAATATGTAAAAAAACAAAGTAATAGAGAGCCGCGCGTTTGTCGTGTCCGAGTTTGAAAAACTTGTACAAGCGATTTTGTCGTTGACGTCGCGTTCTGCGGCTTGTGACGCAGAAACGCTCTATAATACGTCAAATTAGTCGCGAAGCAATTCGCGAGCAATAGCGTTTGCTTGTCAGTCTTTGCGCGGGATCAGTGTGTGCGAAGTCCAAAAAGAGAGCGGAAGTCGCAAAACGAAAAAAAAACAAAAAAAAAGAACCCCTGCTTGGCGCCGTGTTCGGTGCACTCTGGCGAAAGCTCTGTGACAAATTCGCATGCGGAATAAATTATATTCCGACTTTGTGTACACGGCCATTTTATACTCGCCTTGCATTCATCGCGGCACTTTGACAAAAAAAAAAAAAAAAAAGAAGGACATAATTTTAAAACTTTATTTTAAACCTGTTGTCGCGCATAAAAAAGAGTTTTTGTAAATTTTTTTGCAAAATTACGTAATATACTTATTATAAACATTTGTACGCTCAAAGCGTAAAGTTATTTTTAACGGCCGAGAGGTCGTGCAAGAAAGATGAAATTAACATTTGTTAATTAAAATGTGGAAAGATCACAGCTATCGAAGCTGGGTTTTCTTTTGTTTCGTCCATTTTCCTCGTGTTTTTACAATACACCCGTACATAATTACGCGTCATTAGACATAAATAATGGCGCGAGGTCGCGGCAAATACTTGTGTCGAAAAACCCGCTTGACGGGGGCCCCGCGCCCCGGAATGTCTCTTACCGGGTCATTTTTCACGTTCGTACGAGCGTCGAGGCAGCAGCGCGAATGCATAAAACGACAACAAGAAACACAACCGTGGTAACGTACACGTCCGGCTCGACCCGCCTCGGGGACCGATGGAAGAAGAAACCATGGCAAATGCTTTCCGGAAAACCCATTGGCCCGTCAGCGCGTATCGGTGGAGGAAGGCTGAAATTGTGTCGAGGAAACGAAAATAAAGACGGAACTCGCGCGCGCGGTCGAAGGCGCGGATGGATCGATGGAGGGATTTATTGCCGCGCGGATTCTTCTTAAGACCTTGCACCCACCCTTCCACCCTCTCCCGAGGAACAACTTGGACCGGACAGTGTTGATTGCGATAACTTTTGCGGCGGACGATGTCGTTACGAGACGAGAAACGCGATCGAACAATCATGAAATGTCAATGTGATTTTTTAATTAATTCTGTATCCTCGCTTCTATCTCATCTTTATGAAGATTTATTCAAACATCTTTACCGCTAATGAATATTTTAATGAGTGCTTTAGCTTTTTCCCCCGTTAAATTCTTATCCGCGCTAATTATATTTGAACAACACAAATCTCTCTCTTTGCGCGTTATCGAATCACTTTCACGATTCTACAACAACGACACGTAATTCGATGATACGCGCGCGCTTGAAATTCTGCATATTCCATGAACAATACACACGGAAAATTATGGCACCGTGTCAGCATAAACCTCCTCCCCCTCCTCGTGTACTGTGTGGCACGGAAACCCGGTAGGCGCGCAGAAAGCCATATCGTATTCCGCGTAACACGATTGTGACATTAAACACCGGTAGAGTTTTATTGCGACATTACTACTCGATCGCTAAATCGGTTTCGATATAGCAACGGAAAGGATGATTGAATTTCGAAATCTCGGTCAAACGCAGCACAATATAACAAAAGTTTCTTACAAAATACTCGATGTGTCGTAATTGTCCTGATCTTTTCCGTTAGTCGAAAAAACGAAACGTCTCTCAAATTCTCGTTCGCAAAAATGTCTCGTCGCGATTTTGACGTCCGCGCCGCTCGTCGCGCTTTCTTCCTCCAAGCCAAGTGTCTCTAAAATGTCCATCGCACACGTTCCTTCTAGCGTGTATACGACGTTCGCGCGCGTTTCTTTCCATCGTCATGTGTGTCAATGGAATTCGAGTCACGCGCGTAGACACCGATCTATAACGTACCGTAATTAATCTATAAATACCGCGGAATGACGTGGTTTCGCGAGAACGGAGAAGGATGCGCGCGAACTTTGTCAACGAGAGCGACACGAGAGCCCGACGAAAGGCTCGCCTTGCGGGGGATTTTGTAACCCCCCCGTTAACTCGACTGTGTGTGCCGCCGCGTGATTTAGAGGTATCTCCGCGCGAACGTGTCGCGCGGATGCGGATCTGCCGCGACAAACGAATGTTTTCCTGTTTATGTCGGTTAAAGTCGCACTTCCGATGAATCGAACCGCCGCGGAACTTTGCTCCTCTTTTTTTTTTTTTTTTTTCAATCGCTTTGCTTTTTCCCGTCGCTCTCCACATAGGTGCGGGATTCGTTTCCGGTTTCGTCGAAACATCGGATTTAACTGCGCGAAATTAACGCCACAGTTCCGCCAATTTCGTTCTCGGGGCGCTCGCGCGAGCACGCGTTGTCTTTCGGAAGTAAACGACGAATTTTCGAGAGAACGTGTGCGACGATCTCTTGAAACAACAGGTCGCACAGAAGTAAAACAAAAAAAATAATAAAAAAATACTCGAATAACACCGTGAGATATTTTTCGTGTTAATAAATCAATCGCGAGCGTGCTGATGAAAAAACATGTGCGACCTATATATATATAGAGAGAGAGAGAGATTTATATAAAGAGCATGCCGAAGTCAAAGAGCCTAGAAGCCGAGTAAAAAGAAGTCCCCGTGGAAAATTTAATATAAAGGTATCTCGCGTCCAAGTGATTTTAATATCAAGCAGGCGAGTTCTCTCCCTCTCTCTCTCTCTCTCTCTTTCTCACCGTTTCTCTTTGAATAGTCAATATATGTACGTAGTCGCGGTGCATATATATACGTGTGTAGATGCCAGCTCTTCTATCTGGCTCTGTTAATAAAGTCAGTGGCATTAGAGAGTCTCAAACCATGTCTCACGTTGCTTTTCACACAAATACGCGCTCGCGTGCAACACGCACACACAGACGCACGCGGAAGCGTAGAGAGCTTAACCGGTTGTGTTTGAGTATCTAGGAATGTAGCCGAAAGATTTGCTCCGCGAGATTGGCTCGAGATAAAATAACAAGAGGCGAGGAAGTGCAACAATGTTGCTTCACCTTGTTTAATTTAACGTGTAAATCTGCGGAAATAATATTGCAACCGTGAGAAGCGCGCCGTACTCAGCTCTCTCTCTCTCTCTCTCTCTTTCTCCCCCGCCGTTCATCTCATTGTTATCGGAAGGTATTACGGTGTAATGCGTGAAATTCGTTTTGTAGACGTTATTCGCGCGCGGGATGTTTTCACGTTATTATAAACCGCTTATGCAATTATAATCGTTTGCATTGGAAACAGAAGCTTCCGCCCGAAATCGAGAGGAAGCACGAGAAATAATAGTCTGTCGTTTGGTAAAAGTGACGATGCGGAAATGTTCCAATATTTTTGTCACACTTCTCTTTTTTTTTCCCCTCGGAAAAAAGACAGAGAAAGAGACTTGACAGGCAAAAAAAATTTTCGTCGCCATTTTCGCGCGAGACCCGCGAACACGCTCGCGGAAACCAGACGCGCGAAACGACAGATCGTTCGCGCAAATTTTCGTGCGCAATTCGAGACGCTTCGCGCGGTGATTTCTAATTAGCGCGGCTCATCTGGCTGCAGGCGGAATACGACGGTTGAATTTCGTCCGGTTCGGCGGACGAGCCGACGAGGAAGAAGGAGAATTAAACCGCAATCCGCCCAGAAGTGAATCATTCTATGAGCATAAATTAGCGCGCCGTCACAACGTCGGTTAATTAATTAAGGTAAATTGTCCTAAGCGTAAGTAACTGCCGGCGCCCCCGGGCTACTCTTCAACCTCCCGCTCCCTTCCTTCTCCCCCCCCCGCGCTCACTACTGCACGATCCTCTTTACGGGTAACCGCACGATGCGTTTCCGGCAACAGAGAGAGAGAGAGAGAGAAGAGAGACCAGGGAGAGTGTAAGGGAGTTTTGTTTTCGGTTGTCTCGACGCGCATTGCGTTTCGTGACGCTTGGCACACACAACCCGCTCGATGATGGTCTCTGCTACCGGGAACCGAGTGGTTCAACAAACTTTTGCGGGTGGCTCGTCCTTTTCTGAGCTCGCGTGTCTCTCGCACGACCGCAAATTTCGAAACAGAAAGAGAGAGAGACAAAATACCAACCACTTTCTATTTTAAATGCGATAACGTTGTTTCGCGTTTTTCAGCTGTGTATTTTTTTTAGATAATGCATTCAATTTTTGTTGCTTTTTTCTTTTCATTGGCGCCACTCAGAGGAAACGCAAAGAGAAGTCAATATTCTTATATTCGCGCTAATGTTACATTCGGCAGCGAATTTTCTCTTCTTCCCGCGAGCAAAAACAAATCGGGTTGCAGCTCGCTCTATTGATAGACACGCGGTTTCGTTTCCGACAGACGAGTTGCGAAGCACGGTTTGTGTTCTCGGCTCTCCCTTTCGGCCATACGTAGTCGGCGGGGCATTGTCTCGGAGAAAATCGAGCGGTAGTAAATTGAGTTTTTTCTTCAAAAACTCGCGCGTTACGGTAAATATGAAACGCAAAGCACAAATGCCGTTGTGCTTTGCGAGACTCCGGTTTTATTTCCGGTGTAACAATAACTCCGTGTGTAATTATCGAAAATACACACAAATTGTTCGGAGTTCTCATTGTTTTTTTTTTTTTTTAATATCGGAACATTGGATCGGCCGAAATAAATCGGTTTTACGTTCGTGTGGTAACAATATATTTCGTGAAAGCTATATGTTTTAACGTATTTTATAACTCCTGCTTTGCGATTATACCGACATTTGCGTGCGAAAAGTTGAAAATTTCTTTATTCTAACGATAAATTAATGTTGCATAAAATTAATATTGCATTAATATGAACGCAAGAACAAAAAAAAAAAAAAAAAAAAAAAAAAACAAAGCGGAAACTAGCTTTTTATGAAGCAAAGAGACCGGCTCCGCGCTCAGAGTATTAATTGCAGGTCTACATTTGGCAAATGTCATTTAAACATTATCCCGGCTTCGTGTTCTCCTCGCCGCGTTGAAACTAACACGGAACTCGAATGTTTAGACCGCTAAAACCAGATGTTTAGTTTGCAGGGAACTTCAAATGTGCCACTCGGTTCAAGAAACCAATTAATGCGCCGCTCGTGTACCCATGAAGGTAAGTAAACTTCGCTCAAAGCTACTTGACCAAGACTATCTTCCATGTTGCATCAGAGTAAAGGGTGATGGCAAAAAGACCTTTCTTTCTCAGAGAAATTTTAAGACGAGCATAGGCACGCGCGCGGTTCCGGAGATTTAAAGAGGCATTTTGAGCAGGAATAAGATTTATCTATGCACAACATCATAATATCGCATATCGATATATATCGCATTTCGATATATCGATCTTATTTTTGTTTCTAATTGCCGATTCCAGCAAAGTGTTAAAATTACACAGTTTTTCTTTAAAATCTCAAAACTACTTCCACATTTCCACCGCTTTTCTTACAATATAACGTGCCACACTCAGCAGCTTCACTTTTCTAAGCGCAAACTTCACTTTCTCTCTTTTTTTCTTCTTTTCTTGTCCGAGCAAAACGTCGTCGTCAAATCTCACCGTCGCAAAACGACAGAGGCAGACTGGTAAGGATTTGAGAGAAAATAGAATGAACGCGATACGGTTAGGAGGGGAGGAGAACACGCGGGGACACCCGAGACACAAAGTGCCAGGCAAGCGTTACTTGCGAATTTAATTCTGGCCTTACAAATCCTGAGCATGCTGTAGACAATTACGAGATAATTGTTAATACGACTTGCAATTTGCGCTACGGCCGGTGCCGCGCCTCGTTTAAACTCTCGTGTGCTTAATTAGTTCCTATTTTGCGTTGTGAAGCGTTACGACCGTTGCATATCTCGACGCACATAGAGCGCTCTCTCTGCGCTCTCGCGCAGCGTTCGAGTGCGTCTGAGGGCGTCCTTTAACACCACTCTCGCGTTTTACAAGAAGGGGTCGTTTCTCAATTTATATTTCTAGTCACACCTTTCTCCGACGTGATTTCGAAATAGAAGAAAAATGTTCGGAATCGTTTGTAGAGCAGAATTTAACAACGATCATTAAAAACCGATCGGAAAGAAAAAGATTCTCGATTAAAGCGATGGAATTTTATGCGAAGAACGGGACGAAAACGCGGGCGCGACGTAATAAAACCGGGACAAGTGCGTGTAAGTTATGCGCGGCAATAAAATTGTTTTATTATAATTCGGATACCGTGACCGCATTAAAGACGAGTTTCTGCCGGCTATAGCCTCGGTCGGTTTCTGTGATGTCTATTTTTAATGGAAACCAACGCTCGAATTGTCTCAGAAGATCTCTCTAAATGTATCCTCGCGCGGTAGTTAACCC
This sequence comes from Pseudomyrmex pallidus, assembly GCA_014825455.1. Lineage (NCBI taxonomy): Eukaryota > Metazoa > Arthropoda > Insecta > Hymenoptera > Formicidae > Pseudomyrmex > Pseudomyrmex pallidus. Next base: position 43,928 of record QVNV01005590.1, on the reverse strand, counting down.
CTCATATATACATGTATGTCGTAGATTTTATCGCCGGCTGCGTTGAACTGTTACGCAAATCTCGTGTAAAATTAAATAACCCAATTTCGCGAGCTACGGGAGTTATATCGTATATATTATTAGATAGCGTTAGAGAAAATCTAATACATAATGTAATATAATAACGTAGGTAACATCGATACAACCTGTATGTAACAAGATAATTATGTAACAAGACACGATACGTAACGAGATACGATAATTATCGAGAATCTAACATTTCCACGCACTATCGACAATGTGCGTGCGATTTAAATGTAAATTCCACGACGACACAACGCGCTTCTCTCATGACGCACGACACAGGATGTTATTGCTGTTATTTCGTTCCGTCGTCGGTGACTTTCTCATTACGAAGTTGAAGTACGGCAGGGCGTCACGAACGACATTAAACTAATCTTTAAAAGATGGAGACGCGACGGCGTGTTCTCTCTAGGCGGGGGGGAGCGGCGAGAGATTTGTGGGGAAAGTTTTGCAAAATTGAGACCACGCGAGCGCTTGATGAGCGCTGTGATTTATGCCCTTCATTTCTCAGGTGTGAGAGAACCGCGGGACCTTATATTAAAGAACGACTGCGGAAAAGTTTTTGCTTCCGCCGAGAAAGAGCGGAAATCATATCGTCATTACGCGCTCCGCGTTGTTGACGACCGCGCGTATATATAATAGCGCGATGCAAGAGAGTCATCTCTCTGTAAATAAATGATAAGCCGAGAGATGCATAATGTGTTTGCTAAAAGTTGAATAACGTTTTTTTGTTTTGCGTTAAATATATTTCAATCGTCTACAACTCGCAGATAAGAATGTCTTTAAGCAATCGACTATTTTATATCGCGATTTTCCAAGCGGAAAGTTTCACCAGTCGTACACCTGTACCACTGACAAAACAAAAGACGGAGACAGGTTACAGAAAAAATAAAAAGTTATCGATACCAACCGGTGAAAATAGCGCCGGGCAGCAACACGCAGATGCTCAAGTACACCAGCAATGCTCCGCGAGCTTGACGCGCCTTCTGGCAGTAGTCCAGCTTTTTCCCTCTCGGTAGGCCACCGCCGATTCTTCTTGGCCCCTTCATCGTGCCGCATAGTTTTCGTTCCGACCACGTAAACCGCGCGCGTTACACCCGGATTAGAGCGCGAGAAGTTTAATAATGCCTCACGTGCTCGCTCGCTTGCTTGCTTCCTTCCTTCCTTCCTTCCTTCCGCCTGGCTTTCGGTTCTCGCGTACACGTGACGCGAGATTTCGTAACGATCTTAACGCGCGTGCCGCGGATGCCAACTGCATTCATTAATAGGACGCGATCGCATCGGGGATCGCGCACCGACGAGGAGGAGTTGCATCGCGCGCGCGGCCGGTCTGGCGAAACGACATACCCGCGCGAATAATCGTTTCTTTTTCACAATACGCGCGCGGTTTTTGTTATCGCATTTTTGCGTTCGCAAGTCGCGCGGGGAAGATACGTCGCGCAGACACACGAATCCGAAGTTTCGCGAATCAGAACTGGAAGTCACACTTGAAACAGTTTCACTCTTTGTGAAAGTTCATTCAGTTTCTTTGTTCCGGTTACATTCAGTTATATCCTGGCCGTATTTGTTTTTCTGCAACAACAATCCCGTGGGCATCTCTTGTAACGAAATGTTACACAAAGTAGATGTAAAAATAAAGTTTTTATCGAGTTCTCGCTCGACGATAAAAATTATCTCTTGTTTATTTTTCACGCGAGAAAGACTCGTCGCGATTCGCTAATGAAAAACAAAAAAAAGGACGACGTGTCGATGCCGACGACGAGATGCGTGGAATGCGGCGCGCAAGTTTCGACACACTTTTCGCGCGCGCGGCGATAACTAATTAACAAACTTCCGTCTCGCTATATGGCACCCCGAACCGCATCATTAATGCTAAATTTAACGCGCTGTCACTCAGCCACCGTAGTAAGACCTGGCAGCATGATAAATTGCATCCGTTTATGCGATTTCAGCACGGCGGCGGCGTCCGACGCTAAGATTCGCGGACGTTACGTCCAATACGCCACTGTACAAGCCGCGCTCACGTGAATGCATTGCGTTTGTCATAAATTTTGGCAGTTAATTATCATGATTATTCGCGTTTCGCGCAATAAAACGGATCGGCACCGAGTCAAATAGCGGTGTGAAACGACGATCTTAATTTCAGCGAAAGTGCCGTTATAAATGGTAACATCGGTAATTTATACGCGCGCGTTCGTTACAGAGTAATTTTTCAATTATTCCGTTTTGTAATAGAACGGCACGGTTCCAGTTAATTGTATGTAATATAATTACGAGTACATAAATGTAATAATGAAAGAGATACTTGTAATTGCACGAGGAGAGATATTAAACGTGCGTATTATTTCTTCATGAGAGTTGCTAGCGATTAAATAAATTTAAAAGTATTCAAAAAATTTTAAATATGACTTGCATTCGAAGCTGCACTAAAATAAAACGGTTAAATGGCTAAATTAATTTATTATGATGATGCAGCCGAATATAGCGGTCGTAAAAAAAAAACGGAGGAGAGAGAGAGATCTCAGTTTTACTTAAAAAGTCCTTCCGGAGTTTATTGTTCTTTATAATGTAAGGAGACAAAGGTCGCGCGCGTACGAGAGCAAGTTTAATTGTTACAGATCAAACTGAAATAAATCGACTCGATGCTGGTTACGTCGAACGATATTTTTTGGCTTTGCGGCCAAAACCGTAAATACACGTAATCTTTCCATTATCAGTGACGTCAACTGCAAAATAGGATCAATCGCCGTTCATCAATAATCGATAATCCTAACGCGCTGTAAATGTTACGGACGTATTACAGTTTTTGTTCGAGTTTAATTAAAATATGTACGTGGGGGGTATTACCCCCTCTGTATTCGGTAACAACGTTACTGAATTTTATCCGCATGTAGGTTAATTGGGGTCAGATGGATCGTGGAAGCAAGCACGTTTTATACCGCCGACTATGCTTCAAAACAACCTCGTTAATTCCCGTCTATAAAAGTCTCGATTTTCCGCCGATAAATACATTTCTGTTTTAAAGACTTATTGTCATTGATTCACGATGCAAACAAAACAAAAAAAAAAAGCAATAAAGTCGCGCGAGATGAAATCGCTCGCGATCGAATTAAACCCGCAGCTGGATAATGACATTTTGCCATTAATTAATTCGTCGGCCGGCTTTGTGCCGGCACGTCGTCGTCATCATTACCGCCGTCATCCGCTCGTCTTCAATCCGCCTCTATACGTTGTCGTCGGAGGGTTCAGAGAATTATTATCTCCGCGTCGTGTGGAAGAAAGTGTTTCTTTTATGACCAAAGTTAAATTAAACGTGTTGAGTGTCATCCCTTCCTTCCTCCCATCGGGGAGATCGAGGATACACACAATAGAATTTCTTTTACGCACACACACACAATTAAAAGGCGTTATTATTTCGGCATCATCGATATCTCGAATATTGTGTACAGAAATAAATAAAAAAAAAAAAGATATACATATGTACATATAAAACAAAACACGCAATATTCTATTTAAAATCTATTTTATAGATTTTTATCGAAGTTTTTCGCGTACTTTTTATATATTGTTGTAAACAACATATTTTTCAATTGATTAAAAAAAATAGTAAATATTTTGAAAATAAAATGAGATTCCAGCTTTAATTAAAAATAGTGATACAACAGTTAAACTTTGTAAACGATCGTTTAAATATTGACAGAATGATCGAATTGTTCAATAAAAATGTAACAAGTTATTCCATCGCGCGTTAGCAACACACCTGAAGTGTAACGTTTAATTCCGACTATTTTTAATGGAAAACGCGCAGGCATAAAAAGCATGAGAGAGTTGAAAATATATATCACGACGTAATTTTACGAGGGACGTGTCGAACCATGAAATGACGGACGATGTAACATAAAAAAAAAAAAAAAATTCTGCATTCTGTTAGAACGGTGTTATTGTAGATATTCCGACAAATGACATGTAACAAACAATATCGGTTTTTACCTGCGTTATTAAAACCGATTTTACGTAACATTTGTTTGTAAGAGAAACACACACGCGGAAAGATCGTTACGTAAATAAAATGTAACAAATGAAACCGCGTACGAATAATGCGTGCAAATTAATTGCGAAAAAAATATTTGCAAACCTAATATTGTATTTTAACATTTTGAAATCGCAAAAACACGTTTGAAAATCCGCCACAGCGAATACGCGAGCGCCAAGTTATCTGCGTTATTTTACTCGGACACGAAATATCTAAGCATCGAAAAAAACCTTCGTGATATTCGTGTACGTGTACGTGTGTGTGTGTGTGGCCGTACGTGAATGGCGCCGGGTCAATTTTAAGATGCACTATGATGCAGACACAAAGGGTTAGATGGCGGCTCACATGCGGACAATGACAATGCTGATGCAAGACAGCAGGCGCAAATTATCCCTGGGAGGTATTATTAATTAATGCCCTTGTTAAGCTACGGAGCTTGATGGGGAACGGGGTGAAGGAGAGACGAGAGATGCGGGCTGGAGATAGCGAGCGAGTGTGTAACACAGGTGCGCAAGGGTGGGACATAAAACCGGAGGAACACGTAAAACGCGCGTATCTGTGTGTACGTACGGCGCGCGTATGTACGTGCACGTTCTGACGCGCGAATGTATACCGGCGCACGCTGGGAATAACGAAATTTTCAGGACGGGGCGAATTAAAATTCAAACACTTATATGACATCGTCAAGCGAGAGAAGACCCGCGCGAATGAAAAGAGGAAAAAATAGCGTTGAATATTTTTCGTGAGAGAAAACGCGCGGGGGCCACGGTCGACAAAAAGCTCTCTCCAGAATCAAGATTGGATGTCGAGTCGAAAGAAAATGAAGACGTACAAGCGTTATGACGCTGATGTGGATCGTGATCGACATGCGACACGAGGCCAAAGACTACGATGACGTAGTCTCACGTGTTGCAAACATAAATTCAAACGAAAGATTGCGCAAAAACTTACGTAGAAAAGAAAAAAAGAATTATCTTTCCTCGAATATTGAAACTTTAACATAAATTATCTCCGACTTTACCCGACACTAGTGTGGGACATACGATTTATTATTCTCGACATTCCTCGTTTTTTTTTCACTCGCCCTCATATTTTCCGGAGATAAGCAAAATTTCGCCGATCTTTTAGGTTTCACAAAGATGCTAAAAACGGCAAAAAACTGCGAGAAGACCTTCGTGAACTTCTCCGCGCGTTATTTATATCGAGTGGTTTCTCCCAGGAACTCGCGTACGCGCGACGTCAACAGCGTTTCTCTCGTTTTCCCTTTTCCTCGTCGTCGACGTAACGGAGTGTGTAAAGCTCTTCCGTCCTGCATACGTAATTACCAAGTTAATTAGGATTTTGGAGATGAGAGAGATAGCGAAAGAGGCGTGGGCGATGAGGCCAAATTCGCGACAGAGGGAGATGGGGGAGCTGTCGACACGTTTAAGGATGTATTAGCTCCAGGAGAGCGAAGCTGAAAGCGATGTTGGAACCGTCGTCGCGAGCCGCCCACATCGGCGAGTGTGTGCGCGGCGACGGGAAAAAGGCCCGTCCGTGATTTGCAGACGGTACTGATCGCGGAGTAATTTTAGCCACGGCGGTTCAGGTGACTCCTCCGAAAAAGGACGAAACTTTTTCAACAACATCCGTTCGCCGTTTTTTATCCTCCGCGGTTAGGGAACGGCGCGGCGGCTTTGTGACTCCGGTAGGGTCGATGTTGTCAACGATATTGGTTTGCCTATTCCGCTCCGCGGCATCGAAATTTCCGCCGGATTGCGTTTTGTGTTTGCACACTTTCTTTTGTGAACGTTTTGAATTCTTGTTTGGGTATAGATACGGACGCGCAAATTTAACGTATATCCAGCAAGGTATATTCTCACTCATACTTTTTTTTTGTACGAATAAGATAAAAAGAAGAAAAACTTTGTGTTTACTCGTCTTCAAATTTCGTGATGCTATTTATTTGTAACTGGAAAGAAAAACTTGCGTTATCAACGGATGAGAGTCGGTATATAAACCGTTTAAACTGTGCGACAAATATTGTCAGCTTGATATACTTTTAAACTTTATCTTGCGACAGTTTTAATACTTCTATATCTTTCAAAAAAAAAACTTGAAAATAAAAATCTCTGTTTATTTAGTCGCAAAAACGAGATTTTCTCACTTTGAAATGTGTCGCCGCGCATAAAAATCTTAAAAGTTGCGACGACTCAAGCGATATACGTATATAATAGCAATTCGCGTAATACTTTTTTAAATGTAGAGAAACACTATTTCTAGAGTAAACAATGTGTCTCTCTTTACGACCCTTGGGACTCTCTCATCGAGCCATCGCGCTTTCGACTATCCAAGTCAACCCCTCTCGAGTTTTCGTGCAATTGGTTTTTCGTGTTCCGAGCTCTCTTGGCTGTCCTCGCCCCCCCCCCCCCCCCCGTCGCAGCTCTGTCATCCGATGGAGCGAGCGACTCCCCCGATGCCCACGGAATCTCGCTATTGCGTTTCACTTGATTTTCCAGGCTTCTGATGGAGGATACGGAAAATGGGGGCAGATTGTGGAATCTGTGTAAACAGGTCGGAGCTGTGCGTATACTCTCTCTCTCTCTCTCTCTATCTCTGTGACAACTTTTATTTACTCCTGGTGGTCCGGTTTTCATCCTCTTTTCCACGCATTTAAAATGGGCCGTGTAAAATGGTTCTTGGTATGTGCGCGCGTCATTTTATTATTTTAGATTTAATTACTTTCCTCCACAGAGAGAAATACAAGCATATTTTTCTGTATTTTTATCGCGTAACAAGTTTCTTCAATTGCGACAATAAATTTTCGCATTTTAATACCATCGATTTTACATTTCCGATTATACAAAATACATATTTTAAAAATTATTTACTTTGGTGATGTGAATCATTAAATGTTACTCGTTTCGACAATAATTCACACGACGTGTCTCTTTTATATATTTTCCCATTACAACTTATCGGAATTTATTATCAAAATGCAGTACATATATTTGTACTTTTCACTCTTGACAATAAAAAAAAAAAAAAAACTCAACAACGCGAGTATTGAGCGACGCACTGATACCGAAAATATTCACAAATTTTACAAATTCACCTAAACTTGCACTTCGTCAGCACACACTTCCGCGCATAAATCTCCATTGTGTCGGCGGGATCTCTCGTATCTCACCCGACGGAATGATCGAGAGATAGATCAGAGCACGTGATACCCGGAGCAGCACGCGAGACGCACTAAATCCGCAAACTCCGTCGGCACAGTGTACGCTATACGGTCCCTCTAACAATAAACTTAGGTAAGCCAACGACGAATACGACAACGAAGACAGAGAGAGAGAAGGAACAGAGAGAGAGACGACGACGACGACGTATAACGTGCACACACGCGTGTCGACCGCACGCGTGACAAAACAGTCGCACGCACTGTGGGTGCGTGGGGCACACTAGCCGTGCCGTGATGCGTCGCAACCGAGCACACCAGGGAGACGACGTATCCACTCGAGACGCTTTCTCGGTGTGTGCGTGTCCCACAACGATGATCGCGGCGTGAATTGTCGTCCGTGGAGAGAAGGGAACGTGTGCGCGACGCTCACACACGGAGCCGAAGCAAGTGAAATCCGTGCGGGCGGAGAGGACCAATTGGCTACGGCGTCGTGATGCACATATAGTACCGGTAGTGGTGCGAACGCTTGTCCCTCATGAATTCGGAGCGTATACGAAGATAGCCGCGTCGAGTGTGCACGGAACTCGATAATCTGTGTGCGGGAAGCCCGCATATTGTGTGTATATACGATCCCGAAATGTGAGATTATAGCGAATCGTTGTTGATGGTGTGCGAGAGAAGAGAAACGGAAGATCAAATAAGAGCGCGCGCGGTGCTTTCGCGAATTAACGCGATGTTATGTCGATTTAATGCGAGAGAAATCAATGCGATCGCGCGTACAGAGATTTTCGTCTTTCCGAAAATATGAGAACACAATGGAGACGTGTAAAATTCGACTAGAAACAAATTTTAACCTTTAAGTATGTATAATTTTATCGGATTAGTCGGTACAAGTTCCCAACCTGGTAGGTGGTCGATATTTCGACCACCCCCGTCCTTTAAAGGTTAACAAATCGTGCACGCAGATAAGAAAACAGAACTTAACTTTCGTCCCGCGTTTTTGTTAGACATTTACTCGCACGTTGAAAAGAGTTTTTACTTGTTTGCAAAAAGGAAATTTACTTACGCGAGCACCAGTTATATGGATAGTAATAAATTTATATATATTTAGTTTTCACATCTGGACCGTGCAACATTATGTACCCCGCAGCGCCTTCGAAAATGCGAGAGCACATGTTTATGCAATCAGTATAAGCGACCATAATTAGCCGCGCACGCTTGGGTGTTTACATGCCGCAAACACGACAGGAAAACGATGCAGATGTGTTGAGCGCCACGTCGTCGCATTATTCCGAAGTGGACATCGCAATTACACACGAAAATGTCAATTTATACAGACAATTGTCATAAAAGTTGAATTTATATCGCGAGACGATAAATCTGTCTCATGTCAAATACGCTTGCCAGCGTGCGCGATATAATATATGTCTTATATTAATTAAAGTATACTAATAGTACTATTAGTTTAAATTAATTTAGTAAGTGCCTCGCGCTGCAGGCGTGTGTAATTTAAACTCGCGAATGGGGCAACGACGTCGGCATTAACAGGAGAGGACGCGCGGGAAAGAGAGAAATTCGCGAAAACATGTACGTACGCACGGGAGCGGAAAATATTTCTGGTGTAACGTTGACGAATGCGCGACAATCGATGATGAATCCGCGCATCTCGTTTAACCTCGTATATAAATCGCTCGTAAACGGACGGTTCGTCAATTCGAGACAAGCAGCGTTAAAGGGTTAAGGGCCGAAATCGGGCGCTCGCACAGTGAACTCTCTCTCTTCGCGCTTATCGGGCAACACGTAGGGTTGTTGTACACGCGCGTTCCGACGTATCACGGGGAATTCTCTCTTTCTCTCTCTCTCTCTCTCTCTCTCGCGGTCTGTTCATCGACGCAGACCCGCGCAAAAGCGCAGCATCACCGAGTGTGCATATCTCGCGCGATCGATCGTTTCACACCGCTAACCACGAATGCATACAGAATTTGCGATCCATTGCGCCGAACGTGTGCTCGCCTTCTAATACGGGCAATCATAGCGCGCGCGGCGTGCTCGTACCACAAACGGGACGAATTTTACATCTCTCGTAACGTTTTCGAGAGAAGACACGTAAGAGGAACGTCGTCGAGAAATTTTTACACGCGAAAGAATTTTATTGCACACACACACAGACAGACAGACAGACAGTGGCCTATCGTGGAAAATTTCTCTTACGCGCGCGTACGTTGGATAAATTTTCGCCGAAGTCCGCGCCGAGAGGAGCGGAAAAAAAGAGCGGAAGAATCTTCCTTGTTTTTTTTTTCTCGCTCTTCTTTGACACTTCGCGCTAACTTCTTCTCTCGAGTTTTATCTTTGACGAGAATTCGCACGGAAATACAAGCGGTGAAATATATCACCTAGCGGTCACCATCAATATTCCACGCGTATCGACCATCGCGCGCGCGGTACGTGACATCGCGTATAAAATCCATGCCAGATGACAGACGCGCAAAGCGACGCATCTATTAACAACGTTATATATTCGAGGCAACGAGAAACAACATTACTTTCGCCACGCAACATTACCCATTACACGCGTCATAACGATATCCGTGACTTTATGCTCGGCCCATTTCGCAGCGAAATCCACGGCGCCCGTTGTTAATCCCGCGTTCGAAAGCAACCCCCCCTCCGGACTCGCAAATGTCCGTGTCATCATCCCCCCGCGCGCGTGCCGCGTCCTCTTCCGAAAACCGCGAAATCCGTGTTGTTCGGATCCGCGATTCAACGTCGCGTTTATACCGACACATTGACGCCACGAATTCACGGTATGTGGCGATATTAGCGATCCTGTCGTCGTCGTCGTCGTCTTGTCAGAACAGAGGATCAGCTCGCGCTGAGTGTGTGTGTGTGTGCGACGAAACGCGCCGGCGGAAAATATTATATGCAGATAAAATATTCATGGTTATCGGAACTCGCGATCGAGACCGGCTTTATTTTCCGCGATGAATAGAAATGCGGTGCCCGCCCTCGTCGCCGACCCGTGGGACACAAATTCTTCCTCCCGCTCTTGACGACGGCAAAAAAGAGGCGCAGCCGTCGTCGGCTGTGTGCGCGTGTGCAAGAATAATTATCGGAATATTTATCGAGTTTTTTTTTTTGTTTTTTCGTAATTGTGCTCGGGTATTTTATTGGATATCTCTGTTTTGTTTGATGATAATTATCTTCAGCAAGCGACGAGAGTATTTTCTTTTACGTTTTTTTTTTTATCTTTTTTATTTTTTTTTTTTTTTTATTCATGTAACGATTCTGACGAGGACGGTGACAAGGAGTAGTTTCTGATTTTCGTTTTCTGTACTTCTCTCCACCGAAATGCTAACGTTATTACATTCGGCACGAACACTGGAAGCCGCACATTACGAACTCTCAAACTAGTTGCACCTGTAAGTAGTCGTAACTGCTTATCCAGCGCGAAGAAACGCTATCTGATGATTATTATTTCTCGAAGCGAAGTTCAACGATCGTCCTCCTCGAGCACAGCGAAGCTCTCTCTCTCACAATCTCGCTCTTGTTTCCATTCTCGCTACGGTTACTGAACTTGTGTTTGAAACATGAGAAATTTTTACACCACCTTCTTACATTTTCGTTTGCGCAATGTTTTCGTACAATTAAACAAACAATCGTTGCAACACACGTCAGAATTTGAATAGATTATTGTTTGAAAAAGTGTATTAATTTGTTGGTTATCTTTATAAATTATAATTACTTTTGCGCGCGAGCGCGTTATTTCCTTCTCGCGCAAAACGCAGGCCTCCGCAGATGATTTGTGGAACTTAATAACGGCATGTCGGGTTTAATTGCCATTTTTGTGCGTGGCCGGACCCGTGGCCGAAATGACTGCCGAGATTTGATTAAATTCCTAATTTGCGTGGGTGAAATTAACTCGGTCACAGAAATATAAGTTTGCGGAATTAATTATCAAGGGCTCGAAACTCTATATCTCTCTCTCTTTCTGATATCTGTTTCCTTCTTTCTCTCTCTTCCTCATCAGGAAAGTATTGAAATTTTCATTAGAGTGTACAACTTCTATATTTTACGGCGAAATAATCCCATCCTCCTTTTGAAATGAAATTAAGTGATACCGCAAGTTAAAAGTACATCAAAATAAAAACGCGCTATGTAAAAATATAATAAGAGAAAGAGTTATTAAACGTTTTCATTTTTCAAAAACTTTCATAACACGTGTGCGGTTTTAATTTGTAAAAAAAACGGGAGTGTGTGACAAATTACTCATTTAATAATTAATAAACACAGAAAAAAAAACGATATATCGATTTAATGCCCAAATTTAATGGAACGAAGTACGTGGGATTTTATGAAATATTTATGAAGCCCGCACACACACACACACACACACATATCTGCTGTAATATTTATAAAAAGACGTAAAGAGATATATGTTTGAAAAAGTATCGGGCGTATAAAATCAAACGGGGTTTTCCGGGGCGTCTCTGCTTTTATAATTGGTGGAAAATGAAATATGATTAAATTGCGCCTACGTTACGCGCCGAGTACTATGTAAGCCGGATGTGCTCGCAAAATAATTGGAAATATAATTGGACAAAAGATACCGTAGAGGAATAATAGCTGCAGCGACTCTCTCCGTGTGCGCATTTTCTCTTTTTCTACTTTTATAAATCAAGCCTCCTCTCTCTCTCTCTTTCTTTCTCTCTCTCTCTCTCTCTCGTTATTCCAAATTCAAAAATATTCCGCGGATTAAAATTCAATCACCCGAATGTTAATAACGCGGTCATACAATAAATTCTAACTTCTCGCGCGATCGATCGGCCCTCAGGCGCCAAATTAAATTCAATTAATCTCGTATAAGTTTACCGCACGCGATCCGGCCTAAAATCAGCGCTTCGTAATTAACCCAAGTGTTTCCCTAAAATAATTGGCTGTATAATTGACCAGAAGTTCTGTTCAAGTTACATACAACTGGTTGTTGTGTCACCGACCGATAGAAAGCCAAAACTAATTCCCTCATTAATTAATTGCCATTTTTCGAGATTATAATTAGCCAAAAGTTGGACGATGTAAAATACGATGTATCGCTCTCTCGCCGCGTTCGAATTCAATCAAAGTGTTGCAAGTATAGAAGAGCTTATTTCACGCGGAGAATCGTTCGTTAATAATAGCCACACGTGACGACGAACGTCTTTTGTCCGATGTTAATTTAAATATTTTCGCGAAAGGGAGATAAGACGGAAAAATAATAGGCGCCACGTGGCTGTGAATAACCACCGTCTTACCTCTTTGCTAAATGTGCTCGTCTTTCAGAGACAATATCGCGCACGGTGGTTAAGTTAATTACGTAATGGCGAGCGACAGTCGGATTCTGCGTAAAACAGAAAAAAAAAAAAAGATAACACATGCAAATCGCCGGTGTAATAATGGAAACCGACAGATACAACGTGGTCCGCACTCTTCTCTCACTCTTTCTGTCTCTCTGTGTCTTCTCTCCATTCCTATTTATAATCCTATTCTCTTTATAAGCGCACAAGTGCGAGACCGTCACGGGCTGGACCCCGAATTATCCTCGTTATCACGCGTTATATAATTAGTTTCTCTTTGCGCTCCGCCAGAAATTTCGCCAGACGCGATATAACCGCTTTAACGATCGGCACGGTGTGTGTGTGTGTGTGTCTGTTTTGCACGCTTCGTTAAAAAATTATCATCGTTACGATGGTAATTTAAATAGAAATTAGATCCCGACGTGAAAATGAAACGGAACGGAAATATTCAGAACTTGAAAGTTTCAAGATAGTCGACGCGGCGCGAGTGGAAATAAAAAAACTTGTTAAGTCTCGCGCTGTGAATCTGTCCTGTGTGAATTCCCGTCGACTTGCATTTCAACAAATCGCACCGCACCGTATATATATATATATATATATATATATGTATATATATTATACCGGTTATACCGGAGAAACTGTATACCAAAGGTCTCCGGTTCTCGTACCTCAGGGCCATATAGCGATTATGCATATAGAATCGGGGTGGTCGCGCTAAGCGCTGTGAGGTAAGGGCGTGTGTGCGCGCTTGCTTGCTTGCAAGCCTTTGATTACGACGAGGGAGAGAGAGAGAGAGAGAGTTTGAATCATGAGAAAGCGCGTAAGATGATATTCCTGAATGAAACAGGCCGGAAGTCGGAGCTGGTGCCCGTCGAACACCTCGCGCGCGAAGGAGAGAGTGTTGCGCATTCTCGCAACGCGCGCGGGTTTCCCTCTTCTCGCATCCAGGATATACCGCCGCAACGTCCGGCTCCGGTAATGAAATACAGTAACACAATATCCGCGATATACATCCGCGGTGTGCCGTTACAACGCGACCAACACAGCCAGCGGATGCAATGCGCGCGGCCAAGGATATCGCGTGGCATCTGGATTAATTCGACTTCTCTCGTGGAAACCTGCGCCGCCGCCTCGCGTTCGCGCGCGCGCGCGCGCGTGTTGCGGGTTTCTTCGTGGATCGCGCTTCGGGAAAATTAATCATCGCTTCCACCGCGACGGAAATTGCTCGGCCAGCCGGTCGGCCGGCAGCTTTTTCACTCGAGTAAATCGATCCCTGTTAGTGTCTGGGATTTGGCGACCCCTTTCCCGGCTTGGCGGCGCCCGCTCGTATGTTTTAATAAGTAGCCTGCTTTCTTGGAACGCGATTTATTAACTTTTATCAGCCCGCCGGCTTTTTCGTTCTCGTTACATCTCACTTTGTTTCGCTTCGCGCTCGTATTTTTCGCCAAGTTTCGCTTTTTTGAAGACGATCTTCTCGCGAATATCGCGTGAGCTTCGTTAAATAATTCAAGCGATAATTGTTGCAACGCGTGTCCTTTTTTTTAATTGCAAATTCGCAATAGACAACGTCGTACGTGTTGCGGTAGATTCGTAGTATATTCGAGCGATATTCACTTGCACGCGAACGGCTGGCCATACGGAAGCGCCATAAAGCTAATGATCCCTAAGTGATCCGTACCACGACGACATGATGACTGTTGTGCCAGGGAGGATGGGATTACAAGCGAATGGGATGGAACATCCCATCATTATCCAATGATCTACGTCTCTTTACCGGCTACGCAAAACACACGTCTATGAACGCGCGTGATATAAGAAGTTTCACAGAGCATTAGGTCTCGGCTTCACTGCCACTTTGTAATATTCCACGTGACTTGTGTAATAGATTTTGACGCGCTTACAATAAAAAGATTTGAGTTTTTTTTTTTATCTATTAATACGAGAGGGGAAAAACTTTTATTGTTGCAATGACGCAGTCAATAAAATTTCAATAACGAGAGAAAATACATTCTCTGTACCAAGATAAACAATAATGTATATAACATATTAAAATAAATAACATAAATAATATAATATGCATTTTGTGTGTGTGAAAATAAATTTTTCGAACTTTCCAAATGTTTCCCAGCTAATTCAGAGTTAAAGATAAAACTGACGTGGGAAAGAATGTCGTCGACGAAGACGAAGGAGGACGGAAACAGCCATACCGATCTAAAAAAAGGATCACGTGCACCGAAAGCCGCGAAAAGAAAAAGGAGATGCGGCATGCTTTGTATCCCACAAATCATAGCCGGGTGGTGGGGAAAAAAAAATTGTTGACTTGCGACTTAATGGTTTTACAACGTCAACGTAATTAATCAGAAAAAAAAAGTTCTTTAGCCGTACGACGTGCCATAAATTGAAATGACTTTTTACGAAAATATTTTTCTCGTTCTAAATTTGAAATTATTCGCTACGGAAAATATTTGCTTGTCATCAAGAGCGTTTGTATTTCTCCGCGAAAATCGAATCCGATAGTGTCATCTATGGCTCTTAAATTTTGACGAAAAGCGTGTTCTCTCTCCCTCAGAGATTTCTCTCCATGATTCCGTTCGATTGACACTTTGCCTTAATCAATCATAAGTGCAACCGGGACCCAAATCCCGCCGTTCGCATGTGCTCGCACACCCGCGGCGAGAACACAAACGTCAAGCGTTATGGGGGATTCTCGCAATACACGCGCGGGCCGATGCATCTCCATAAAACGAGCATACGCGCGGGAGCATCGGCGCGAGTCCGTCAAAGCTTTGTTAAACTACACCGAACGTCCCGCCGTGTTAACGTATCAGTATGTTTGGCGTCTAAACCACGAGGCACCGCAAGATCGGTACCGGCCATCCATCAAGCTCTATTCCCGCTGTACAGGATGACCACCTGTATCTCGCTAAACAAGATTTACTCCGCTATAGATCATCCCGCGTGATCGAGTGGCCCGTCCGTGTGTTCGTCGAAAGAAACAATTAGTCGTCGGATGATGATGGGCCGCCGGTCGTAACCCAAGAAAAGAAATGGATCACGTAGGGGATATCGGGACGGTCTTGCCGGCTTATAGCGCCGTTTTTTTTTTTTCGAACTTCTTCTTCCCGTCTCCGATTTATATACGTGTGTGTGCGCGTGTATGTATCAATCGTACAGCAAGGCTGAAGTCGAAAGTAGACACGGGGATCTGATCGATCAAATCAGATAAATCTGAAGTGTAAGAGATTCTCTCGCGAGTCTCCGAGGATTTGAGAGAAAGAATTATTAAAAATTTTACGATGAAGTGTAATATTTGCTCTGCGAAAAGACATGTCTGACCCTTAGCGGCATGAAAAGTTTACGAAGCTAATTTATTTCGCTCGTGCTGCGCGTGTACGTTCTCTAACTGTCAGTCTCTATATCTCGTCTTTCTTTTTCATAAATATTTTGTATAGCAAAATTTTACTCTTAGTGGAACGAAAATATGCAAATCGTGAGGCATTTCGATATTATTAATTTCTCTTCTCTTTTCATTTATTATTATTATTACGTGTTCCAAATACTTATTCACGCGTGTTATATGCAACCTCTGTTTATGCGGGATGCGCTCAAGTTTATATAGAATTAATACTCGCAGGCTTATCAAGCGTCAACTCCGCTAACGTGCATAATCAATTTATTACATACCGAAGCTATAAATTTTCAGCAAAGCGGCATTAAATCTTCTCTCTCAAATCCTTGCGTAGCTTTATCAATTTCAAGAACGGGATTCGTCGTGCTCGCTCTCGAATAAGTCGCGATCTTAACGACGCTCGAGCATTTACGTACGAATCATCAATAAAAAATGTCTCCTCGATTTTCTCTTCTTAATGAGCGTAAAGATGCTTAAAAAGCGTGTTCGTAAAAAAAAAAAAACAAAATCCCTGGATTACAACGCGTCGTCTTAGGCATCGGAATATAAACGTCAAAAGGCTCACAGAAGCGGCGAGTTGCAGAGTCACCGCGGTCTCATAATTCAAAGTTCCGAACGACTCCGAGTCGTTCCTCCCCTTCCCGCTGATAATTTATTAGGTGCAACCCCCCGCCGACCGTTCAATTTTTTGAAACGACCCCCACATGCAATATCGGTGAGATCGTATCTCGCGCGTCTGTCCGCGCGAAAGTTACAGACCACAAAAATATGATTTTTTTTTTTTTAATTTATTTGTTAGGAAAATAAGAGATTCAACTTGTGACGAATTTATTTGTTTTTTTATACAGCATGTCCCGGAGTCTTTACCCCGCCGAACTGCGGGAGCATGTTCTACAAGTGGAATCGAGAAAAAAAAACGAAGTTCGGCCAGAAAAAATCGCTTTATTACTAAGTTACGTAAACACACATACTGAAATACGGAACGCGAAATAGGTAACGATAGAGATTTTCCATTGCGGGATATTATGAAGGATCGAACATGTTTATCTTATCGGAACGTATATTATTCATATCGTGTTTATCCTACGAAAAAACATTTTCTAATTTTACATTCCATTATGATACTCGTATAGAAACATTTGTGTTTGCGTGTTTTCTTTGTATATTATTTTTAAGTTTTCCAATCTTTTTCACGAATTTATTTAACGAATTTTAAATAGACGCGATTCTTTACGTAGACGTATTATACGCGCGATTTACATTGCGTGTGGTATACATATATAGAAGCGATGACTATACGTTTCACGTGTTAAGATCGGCCGTAATGAACAAGCTTTCGTTTCACCAGAACGCCTTAACGCAGGCGTGCATAATATAGATAGGGACAAAGGAGGATGTATGGAAAATGACGTTTTATTCTCACTCCTACATCTCCGAGAAACCTTTTTAAAACAACGGTTACGCGGCATAACATGATATAGCCCGAGGCGATGCGTTTTTATTATATCCGACCATATTTTCTCCACATAGACCACACATAGACACGGCGGAGGTAGATAAAGCATTATATCGGGGCATTTCTCCCGCGTATAGAAGCATCGTTCTTGGTTTTAAATCAGTCAACGTTTGCATGTCGTTAGAAATAAAAACCGTACGCAAATGAAGACACATCTGAGGAGGGGACTTCGTTAAATGAACAATATCGCACACAGACTGTTAATTACACGCCATTATTTCTCCCTTTCTCTTCGACTATTTAATATTGATGATGAAATTTAGAGAAGTATTTCCAAATTATGTTACCTCCTCTCCATTTTTTTTACAAATGCAATTTGAATATCTTGTTAACGATCTTTCGGTTTAATTTTGCAAAAATCACCGAGACAACCGCGAACGTAATGTATCATCGTTTGATTTTTACACAGACGGTAATTCTTATTTCCCGCAAACGGTCATTATCTCATAACTCCGTTCCACGTGACGCCAACTGCGCGCAATGCATTCTTAAGTCGCGGCGCAATTTTTTAACTCTAAGACGTCTAACAGCGCGCCATAGCGGAGAGAGAGAGAGAGAGAGAGAGAGTTCAGAGGAAGATAGATGAAAATGAAGTTCTCTTCTCCCTGAACTTACAGCCGCAAGAAGGTGCCTTTAAAGCACCGTTACACGACACAGCGTGATACACACCGCGAGACAATGCTTCTTTATTATGCGCGTCCGCATTCTTAAGCTTGATAGCACGAGAATATAAATAAAGAGGATCTTATACCGTTTGCCCATGACTTCGCTAAACAGTAATTAAACAGTAGATTCGCTTGGATTCAAAATTTTACGGAGAGGCGATGAGTAATCGAAACGACGCACAATAGTATCGCGTTGACGAGTTTCAAATTTAATTATCGTTTGTCAAAGTACACGCTTCAACTGTTTTGCAACAGCTAATAATAAAATTTACGCGAATCGGACTGTTTCGTCTGCTTGTACGTCACAGATTTACGTGCGATTTTCGCTTATTTTCGAATCTGAAAAAAAAAACCCGTGGAAAGATATTTTCGCGCAACAACGAAGTCATCGTAAATGGCTATATTCTCGAGAACTCGTTCTTACCAAAGTGACATATCTGAGTGCAGCTCTCGAGAAGCGTTGGTCAAAGTGTATCGAGGTAAAAGGCAAGCGTATTGAAAAATAAATACTCGGATTTCAACCCGATAAATTGTTGCTTGCCATTTTTCGTTTCGGATACTTGTCAATCGCCTGTTGTAAGATAAATATCACATGTGTGTGTGAACTCACACTTTTTCGTTGAGCAAAATATGCCAACAGTTAAAAACTATTTTACTTTTAACAATTTAAAAACACATTATCGATAGAATCTCCGACATTTATCACGCGAACGCGAAAGAAAGGAAATATGTGTCTTAGAGATGTTATTATACGAGATTGCGGCGATGTCTAAAGAAGCAAATCGATCATATACATATATAAAAACGTCTAAATCAAGAAATACGAACGTAAACGAATGTCTGTGTGTATTGAAAGAAATTAGCCGAGTTAACGCGTCTCGTTCGAGTCCGAAACGAAATCGAAGAATGATTTATGGATTGACTTAATGTCTTTCTTCGAAAACTGCGGGAGATAACTTCTAGGAGCTAGTTCGTGGCACACACAAGCACGAGGGATAAGCCGTGAAATGTTCGTTCCGCGAACGAATGCGGGATAACAAAGGCCTCTTAAATCTGTTATACGGCAAATCACTTTTCTCACATCGCTCGCAACATATGTTTAGACAGACAGACAATCCTTTTACGATTGTTTTTCTTTTCTTGTGAAATACGCAAGTGGCAGTGCAAACTTCATAGATTATTGCTGCTATAAACAATAATAAAATAATCTGAAATAAGACGTTTTTTGTGCTCCGATCCCATCCCTTTTAAAGTTCCGACACAAGTTCGAAATGCTGACGACTATTTCCAACTTTACTTTCTGGACTAATCGATAACATATAAAAGCCTGCCCTTTATGTTTTTATTACCACATCTGAGAGAAAGTCCGTATCGGTATTCATTGCTATTTTGCGATTACGTGCGAATTAACACGACGAATGTGCGCACAGCGAGATGAGAGAACAAACAGATTTATCGGCGCAAACTCCGCTTTTATTTATAGACATCGCCGTGAACTGTACATTTATGTTTGTCTCGCTAATCATATTACGGTTTACACCGAGGTGACATTAATACTCTTCAACGGAAAATGAAAGAGCGCGAACAGCGTCGCGTTTGCGCGGCGTGTGATAAAACACATGACAGAGTAAATTTCAAAACGTTTCGTTTTTGAATAACGAACAATAACACAAAAGATTGTTGTCGAGCAAAACAGATGTAACGTATATTTTAAAAGTAAATGATATATTATAAAAAAATACGTTACACCTGTTTTGCTCGACAACGACTTTGTGTGTTGTTTGCAAAACACACGACAAATAAAAACGCATTTGCTTCTCCTCCCTTCGCTCGGGACTTGTAATCAAAGCGAGAGTTTGGAACCTAATAAGGATCCGGTTCATTGTCGAATTCGCGCGTCAAAATCGTCGGAAGCACCTTTGTCTGTCGAAATTGCCGTCATTGTCACGAACATGTCGTCTTGATTCGATCCGCAGCAACAGCTTCTCGTGCTCCCACGAGCGTCGCACAAGAACTCGAAAAGAACATGCTCGAGAGCGAACCTCATCAGAGGCGAATGCCGGCAATAACGAAGACTTCTTCGCCGAGTAACTAGATCGTCCCCGCCGGATCAATATAATCGATATCTACGTGACCATGGCCTCTCCCGAGAATCTCCGAGAATAGAAGAAAACTCTTTCGCCGCCATCTATAGACCGTATATAGACCGTATCGAGGTGCTGTAACGCTGTATCGTTGAAAAAAAGAAAAAAAAATAAAATTGCCTCATCTTCGTATCTTTAACAATTAATAAAATCGATTCTTTCTACGTCTTCGAAACTTCCGTATTGTTCAAACGCGCACTTTGTGTAAAACTATTCGTTGTATTAAAAAAAAAAAATATCGAGAGATAATTGATGAGTTTATCTCATTATCAAACACAATTACTTCGGACAGTAAATATTTCAAAGAGCTGTCAACAAAACGTCGACAATTAATTGAGATCTGAATCGAACTCTTCTATTTCCGTCGAACAATTTAAATTACGACACGTGCGTATAGGAAGACGATCTATCGATTGAATATTACACACTAAGCATCTCTGTCCCTTTCCCCCTCCGCCCTTCCCTTTCCATCCCGAATTTGTCCCATCACCATTCGGGGAAGAAGCGAACGATCCGCTCTCTCTATACACCAAGGAATCCTGCGAATTGGGAGGCTATTGAGTGCGGCGGAGTGGACCGAATGTAATGTACAGCCCACATACGCTCTTTCACGAGTGCCCATACCAGAAGGGTCGTTCACGAATACCCAACCCTTTATCGTTATTGCACGTCCGAGGTGGCGCGCTTAAGGGGGATCTCGCTTGTAGGTGGCACGTTTGCCGCGTGTTTCCCGGCCGTTCGTCATTTTTAGTGGTCGTCCCACGGTCTCTCGGTGAGGTATTAAATTATATTTCATCGGTGTGATTAACGGGGGTGTTCCGAGATGTATTATTAAAGAGCGCCGCGGGGAGATCCGAGGAAAGATCTTTGCCGGACGACAAGACACGACCGTCTCTTCTCCTCCGCTTGTCATTCCCGTTCTTTCGGATCGTAATCTGCCCTTCGATAGAAACGCCGAACGATGTTTTGAATGATAAAATGTAAAATCGTCGAATAAATCGAAGTACTTTACAACAACGTAAAATGTTTGAGATTGTCTTAGAAAATCTGAATACACGCGCGACGTCTCCGTGAAAACTAACTGTCGTCGGTTTACTGCCAAATGGAACAACCGAGCAATTTTTCTATGGTTGCGTAAGCAGTTTCGATGGCATTTAAATCATTTGGAAAAGACGCGGGGTCCTTCCTCCTTTCCAAGAGATAGATATTCTTTCCTAATCGCTTTCGAAAACCGTGATGAAGATATTTCGTGTTTGTTCCCGACGTGATTTACGATAATTGATCGACGACAAGCAGTTTTTAAATTCACCAGATCTAGAGGCGATAATATAAATCTCTCTTTCTCTCACAAAAATATATAACTATTGTGCTGGCACATGGATAAAGAAAATTTAATAGCACCTTATAGAAATGATGTATGATAATACGAGATCACAACCAAATTTTATTACATACCGAAAACGTCAAAATCTCTCATTATATTTTATAACAATACAAACTGAAATAAATATTAGCTATAATCGAGACTGAATTAAATACTAGCTATTTGTCCGACCTTTATTCATGTGAAATAATTTAGAAAGTGTATATGCGGGAGAGAAAATTCAAAATAATATCAAAACCCCATTTTCTGGGGTAATGCATTTATTTCGACACACGTGCGTCTAATGCAATTTTTTTTAAAACGAAATATTAATAAATGTTTTGCAACTTTCGTCGGAAGAGCACGAGTTGAGCAGCTAAAATTTAGAAAAATTTGACGTGTTTTTTGTGTCATTATGTTCGTTGAACTTTCGGGCGTATATTTTGGTTAACGCGATATGTCGGGGCAAAGGAAAAAGGTCTCGTGTTTCTCAAAAGCGATATTACGCGGTGCAAAATATCGACGAAATTGATACAGAGAATTCGGATAATGTATAAAATACGTCCGTGAATTAAATAGAGAGTTTCTTGCGTAACACAAGGAAAATAATATTTCAAAACACATCTCAAAATTCGCTTGATCCGCGCATTTCTCTCATATTTGTGTGTAACATATAAATGTTGGTTTTTTTTTAATGACATTATATACGTTGCAATTACACAGAAAACGGGCTTGTGTACGTTTGTCGGCAAATAATTTCGCGAAATACGCGTTTGGACACCAAAGACGAAACGACACATAAAGAGCGAGCTCGAGCGATGTGCAAAAGAACGTTACATTGAATTTGAAATTAAATAATGTGCGTATCGTCAGTGGCAAGTTCAATAATTATCGGTCGCCGACCATATATTTTAACGGGCAAAACCCGAGAGATATAAAATGATACGTACATATAACACGGAGCTAAGAGTAAACCGAAATACAAATCGTATCAATTATTAAAAACATTTTATCTCGTTGCGAACGTGATATTTTCCAATTTGCAGAATATAAGCTTTCTCGCGCTTGTTGTTTCAAATATTAATTACCTATATTTTCACGTATATTTTTGTCGATCGACATCTGTCATTTTCCACGTTCGCGATGTAGCCTTCGACAGGTGTATCAACAAACAACAAATAATAAACCTGGTGTTAATGGTTCGGAGAGGAAGAGGAGGGATATTTTTCTGGACATTCCCCGACGGCATTCAACTTCTTATAATTTCCAGCTGCCGCCTGCGGCTGACAACAACTTATATGGAATTGTGCTCGCAGGAAATGCGCGATATATATATATATAGATATATACACACACAGAGAGACTTGCACGATTTAAACCCCCCAGCGATTTTACCACGCGCTACACCGCTCAATCGGACGGAGCGAAAATTTGCGTTTCGCGGAATCTCAAGTACACAAGAATAGACGTCCGTTCGAGCGAACGGATTCCGTCGTTATTGTTGGGCGCGGGGTTGAAGAGAGAAATTTCAATGCGGAAAACGGTTTGCGTCTCGTTACGAATTCATCGCTCGGTTCTGTTGTCGCGTTCCTCGGTCGAAATCAAATCGTATCGTTAACGCCGGAGGAAAATCGGAAGAGCCGATCGCGTCGCGCTCTTTTACACGAAGAAAGTAGCGTTAAGAATTGCAAAGAGATGTTGCCTGCGTGTCGAAATATATCTTATTAAAATATACATATTCTATGCATTTATTTGAGTAATATGCCTTACACGCGGTTTTAGTTCTAAAATATCCGTAAATAATGTGAAACGCGCGCGACGGAAATGAGAAGCGAAGAATAAATTTGAAACGGAGGTACTGCTTTGAACATCCGCGGCAAGATCACAAGAGATCTTACCTAAGCCCGCGACGTTAGAGCACAAAACGGATGAGGCAAGTTTTGATCGTGTGCAGACCAATTATACGTCTCGCATATAATATATATGTATATATACGTGCACATATATATATATATGGTTGCGCGGCACAGTAACGCTAATTACACTGTTTCTCTCGCAACGTCGTGTATTCACCCAGTAATTTATAACTCAGAAACAGGTCGTAAAGAGAATCGTTACTAATGACATCGTAAAACCAATACAGACGTCATATATTTTATGTACATTATCTTCATTTAAGAGAAAGAGAGAATCTCGTGCTCCAATTTATATGAAATAGCATCCCGGCTGTCAAACTCGAGGAAGAAAATAGTGTCAGATGAGAAAATCGACCCCCCAGACACGCTTTTCTTTTATTGAAATATACGAGGCATTTTGCACAAAATTAATACACGCAAATAATAACTTAATTCTTCAATTTAGCAAAAGAAATATCTGAAGATTATACATAATGTTTAGCAAGAAAATCGCTCTCTTTTCTCTAGAGATTGATGATGTGCCGCATTGTTCTACATATTTGCACTTTCCGCGGTAAGCGATAAATAAAGAAAACATGTTCATAACGTGACGTGAAAAAGCGCGGGAAAGTCAGGCGAGAAAGAGAGAAACGCGCTTATTCGACTGTACAGCGTGTATTATTATTGCCGCGTGTGTATTTCCGCCGACATGTCCGTTTTCTTCGGCCGCGCGGTTCGAACAAGCGAAAAAACCGATGTCATCATAATTCAAATATGCGGAAAAATCCGGAAATATTCATTCACGTTTATATATTCGACAACAACATTTGTTATTATTTTCCCGATCGACCCTATTGAATTTGCTCTCTTTTTCTCGCCCGCATTTGCGTCCCGCTCGATGAAAATCGAGAAAAGGTTTCTGCTGTTGCGGAAAAACTTTTGCCGCAGAGCCCCGCAGAAAACCGCGACGCGGAATTATGGGACGAACGGACGACGGCGATCGATTAATGGAGGTCAGTCGCCGATGCGGTTTGGCGAAAAGTAATCGAAACTGCGACCGACTCTGGAACCGCAGCGCGCGCTAGAGAACGCTTTTCGGCTCAAATGGAATTTCAAGCGTTTAACTGACGGAGCTGACGAGTCTGTTGCATTGATAGTGTTTTAGACTACTGCTACTCGCAACATGATGTAGTCGCGCTCTTTCGAAACGGATAATATTTGTTGAGAATGTCAATTTTTTCTGTTATTGAAATAAACAACCACATGGATTAAATTCTAAATAAGATGATTAAATTATAAATCAGATGATTAACTTATAAATAACAATGTTTTTTGCGCAACAATTTTGCATTGCAATTTGTCCTCTCGTTATATTGTAACGCTCGTAGTTTCGAAAGAGGCGACAAGAAAGTAGAAATTATGCTCTTAGATTATACGTTTTTGTTTTTGCATTACTTTTTATGCATTAAAAACAATAAAGCGAATGAATATTCATACCTAGAAGGTATAGATAGGACTCTTGGAAGAAGATGGAGTGGATAACGATGGATGTGTCGCACTGTAAAATCTGGAAAGTTCTCTGATCAGCCGCCGCTTGTCAAACCCTCCGTTTCTTGTCACAATATACATACTTCACTAACACTGAACTAATTGAAATAGGTTCTTTCATTGTTTTCACTTACGTTTTCTACTTAGTTTAATCGAAAAACACGCAAATGTTTTGCAGTCGCGACGCGATACCGTACGCGGGACATCTTGTTGGCGCGAACTGTGCGACGCATGCGTGAAGCTGCGCACTCTATAGGAACTGAACTTTCTGTACTTAGGTTTGTTCTTTTTTACATGCACTAGCTGCATCTTGGCTGCACTAGTTATGGAAAAAGAACAAACCTCTTATTCGCGTTCTAGGGAAATATGAAATTCAAATAGTGGCTACATTTGTGCGCAGTTATTTGGCGGGAAGACATTCACGAATAATCACGTGTGACAGGTTGACAGGTTTGGAGTGTGTTGCGACATAATTATTTCACATAAAAGTGTTAGAGAAGTTTAATAACAGTGGCTGAAAGCACAATAAATAAATAACTTCGTTCTTTACTTGTTATGAAAGTGTTAATTTATGTGTACGCTGTTAACAATAAAAAATCATAGTTGACATTTTTCTGCAAGCTGTCGACATGCTTGAAGATTATCTTTTAAAGAACCACGAGAAAGATATAAAAGAGATTTTAAATGCCGCAGAGGATAATTTGGTCTATTCAATATATGTGAAGTAAGTTGCTTCTTCATCAGCACTTTTTAACAAAATTCTGTATGTAATATAAATTGTTACATATTTCTTTATACGCTCGATCCTTCCAGCTTTGCGCCATTGTTTGAAGATGATGCAGAAAATGCAGAGAAGATCCTGCGAAATCCCAGACACTATTTACCACTGTGTGATGAGGCAGCGATAAGAGCTCAGGAAAGGCTTTGCGAAGGAATCCAAATAGTAAAAACTAGAGTATGAATTTTTAGTAGCATCAGTTCACACAATTGCCTGTGAATTACTGTAACATTGCACATTTATTTTGATTTGAATTTATGTTGATAATTCAGTCTTTATTTTACTGTCAATGTGCAGATTCACGTCAGAATTATTGCAGTGCCAGTGAAAATTGACACAGGTCAGATTGGTGAGCTGATTTCAACATCTGGAATCGTAGTGCGTATGTCCCAGCCTAGTGTTATAAACCTGAAGAAGCGTTTTGTCTGTAAGAAGTGCAACCATGTTAATGTTGCCAAAGTAAGTAAAGTCTAATATCTGTGAGAGACAATTAGTTTTAACCTTTCACTCATTGGTTTTAGTTAGAGTGGGAGAGACGAATGTTTAGGAATATTAAGTACTGCGAATCATGTCGATCACAAAATGTAACAGCTGCAACATCCTTGCAACAAGGTGATTGTTCAGATTATCAAGAAATGAAAATTCAAGTACGTAGAGGAAGTTTTGTGTAAAAAAATATTAAAATATATTATAGTAATGTGTCTGTTCTTTCTCTTCCTTATCTTTTTAAACATCAAATATGCAATCAATATCTGTATGTAGGACAAGTGTAAAACAGATACAAGAAGCTGTTACTCAGAGGGATTCCAAGTAGTTTTATTGGACGATCTTGTTGACAAATGTAGACCCGGAGATAACGTAGACATCACGTATATATCATTAAAAAAAAAAAAGAAGAAACAACTAAATTTTAATTATACTAACTAGATAAAAACTAAATTGTAAAATTATTTGCAGCGGAGTAATTATACGAAACTGGGTTACGTTGAAAGTGGGCCAACGTGCGGAAGCCACGACGTTTCTGATGGCAAATAGCGTTTCTGTGTGCAGAAAAGTCTCAGAAGCGAAATTTTCCAATGCCGAGTTAAAAGACACTTTTACGGCATACTGGGAACATTATCAAGATAACGCGTTAGCCGGCAGAGACAATATTCTCGCTTCTATCTGTCCCCAAGTATATAATTAAATTTACATATTACAAAATAGTGCCTTGCAATATTAAACCTGTAACACAAATCTCTTTTAATAAACGCGTTCTGCGTTTTTCTCGGATGATAGTTGTACGGGATGTATATTACGAAATTGGCATTGGCCGTTGTTATGTGCGGTGGTGTGGCAAAAACAAGCGAAACGGGAACACGCGTAAGAGGTGAACCTCATCTACTTCTGATAGGAGATCCTGGTACTGGCAAATCGCAATTGCTTCGTGCTGCGTCCCGACTGAGTTCACGGTCCGTCTTTACAACTGGCATCGGTACTACTGCTGCTGGACTCACAGCAGCTGCTGTTAAAGTTAGTACATGTTAATTAATCTTATTTAAGTTTCCACTTGTATAATTGTATTATTTTTGCGATATACTGCAAGAGATAAATTCTAGGATTCAGACGGTTGGCACTTAGAAGCCGGCGCCTTGGTACTCGCCGACGGTGGTGTGTGTTGCGTGGACGAGTTCACGACAATGAGTTCGCACGACAGAACTTCTGTACACGAAGCAATGGAACAACAAACAATTTCTATAGCCAAAGCCGGCATGTTGAGCACTTTAAATTGCCGTTGTTCCATTATCGCAGCCACCAATCCGGACGGTGGATGTTTCAAGGGTATAGATTGGAAAACCTGTTTGGGAAATCCTCTCTTGTCGCGTTTCGATCTGATTCTCCTTCTAAAAGATAACAGAAACCCCGAATGGGACAGAATGACATCAAGTCACATCTTAAAACTTGCCTGCGAAGAGGAAGGAAATAATTCGTAATGAATATTTCTCTTTTTATACACATTTCTCTTTTATAACATCAAGATTTCTCGCAATTACAGATTGTACGAAATACTGTTGTAGATCTTCCGAAACATACATGGGTCCTCAAAATCTAACTGGCTTGTGGACGGAAGAGACTCTCCGTGAATATTTCGCGCATGTGCGTGCATTGAAGCCAGTGCTAACTGAAGCAGCAAAGAGAATACTTAGCGCAACTTATCTTTATCACAGATCAAATCCGTTAAGAAGGCCTGAAAGAACAACAGTGCGACTTTTAGATAGTCTTATCAGGTGTGTATATTATTAGTCGCTTAGTCATCCAATATGCGAGAAAGACAATTTCTTTTTTGTTTATCAGTTCCACCTATGCAAAAGAAATTAGTAAACACAAATTTAAAGTAAGTAACGATTTTTTCAGATTAGCAGAAGGTCATGCAAAACTCATGTTTCGAAATGAGGTGGAAGTTGTTGACGCTGTGACTGCAGCGGAATTGATTGAAACCAATTTGGATAATTCCGACCTCGGCTGTCCATTTCCAATAAATCCAATTGCAACATATCATTCTAAAGGTAATACGCATGTTGAACAAAGCTCTTTCTTTTAACACTTCTTTATATTGATATTTTAATGTGTTCTTACAGCACAAGACTTACTCAAAAAACTTGATTTACAAGAATACATATAAATATTAATCCGTATATTACAACTGAGACTTAAACTCTTAATTAAATTGTTCATATCAATTAATTACATAACGTGATTATTATGCCATTTTATAAAATGTGATTTTTATTTTTATTACTTACATTTATAATTACATTTGTAACGATTGATTTTAGGAATTTTAATTTTGTTTGGTATTTTTATTAGTATCATTAATCTGATATAAGAGAGAAATATGCAAATATATATAAGTGGTTTTAATAACACACTTTGCTTGCAAACAAATAACAATCGATTCCTTAATTATTTTACGGAAAGTTATACATATCTTTTTACAATAACTATATCCCTTGATGCTCATATATAAATTATGAAAATCAGCTCACATAAAATTTCCTATGAACATTTTTTAATAAAAGTTAATTTTTTTCTTCGAATTATTATTTTATAATCCAAGTTTCAAAAATAAGAGTTGTTCAATAAAACAATCGTAGTAAAACTCATTGATTCAACATATAAAACAGGAATGTTCAGTAGGACATTTACAAGGTTTCTAAAAACAAATTGTAAATATTCCCAAATTAGCCTTGTTTTATATTCAACAAACGAGTGAAATTGTTTTTTTTTTTTTTTTTTTTTTTTTTGAAGTTACTTAGAATAAATTTAATTATTGTGATATTTTTTTACAACATAATCACATTGTGACATTCCTATAACATGATCACATTGTCAATGAGGCTATGCTACTAACATATGAAAACAGATAAATGTAAGCAATTATATAATAACATTATGGAGATATGATTGTTATTAATAGCTCACTCACATCAGTGTACATCCTAATTTGATTAGCTTATAAATAAACGTAACGAATAAGAAACAAACATGTCGACCTCTTGTGCAGAAATATTTGGACATGTAGTAATTTTGTGTAAAGTATTTAGAAACACAATACGTGTTAGTTTCGAGAAATTTCTTTAGCGAAACACTCATCAGTAGTTCGATATTTCGCAGGAATATAACGGTATAATTACCGCGTTGTTGTTGCAACGGTATATTATCCGAGACTTAACGACCGTGAAGCACAAATATTCGCGTATTGCCCGTACTGTTTTTAGCAATACAAATGGCGTTTCTATAAACAGCGAAACTAAAATGAGATCTATTCACTTACTGAATGATGTAAAGCCAGAACATAGTGTAACGTAGTGTGTCGTGGAACAAATAAAAGTTGATAGAGTTATTTAGTAACGCGGTTGGTTAGCGGCGTTGGCCATCTGGTTGCGAACCGCGCTCGCCGCGACGTTACTCGCGGCGTTTTGCACGTGCTCGTTTCGCAAGAATGTTGTAGCGAATTCTTGCTGCGCCTTCGTGACACTCGCGTCGGAAGTACGATAAATGCGATGTATCTGAAAACAAACATATCCAAGAGTTGAAAACAAACAATTCCAGTTTGTTATCAATAGAAAAATATATTTCTAATATGAAAAAACTATACCTTGGTGAGCAGTAAAAGATCACCACATGCCGCAATGACAAAACAAATTGCGACAAAGAGCATAAGAAGACCAACAAAGATTCCTTTAGCCGTCGAATCGAACAAACTAATCGCTGTGATTATACCGCTAAAAACATAACATTTAATTTATGTTATAAGTGTAATTCTCATTTATGACAAAAATGCAACAGAAAATATTTATTACCAAGTGCCTGCTCCGGGAATACCTATAGCCTGAATACTGGTGACAATTAGTTGAAAGAAGAAGACAAAGAAAAAAACCATAAAGTTGAAGGAGCTATCGTTCCTGAAAAAAAAATCAAAGCAATTTTGCTTAATCTATTTCTCAAACTTCATACATGACTCTTAAAAGCGGATTTATCTTACTTGAAAGCCCTATATGCTGGTCTAAACCAGCACATGAAGGAGAATGGAGTGAAAAGTATGAGATATAAGATAGCCAGGCCAAACGCAGAGAAACCTTGACCATAGAGCATCAAAACAAATCCTCCAATTACGTTCATTAAAAGAACACAGCCGTGAACTGTAAAGAAACGTACAAATGTATACGAAGTATTTAAAATTAAAAAACACTACTATGCATAATTAATAAACGCTTACACATCCAGAGGTAATACAATTGCCTCACAATCTTTTGAAAATCAGTATGTATCTCGACATCAATATCTTGATAAAAGCATGGTTGAAAACAGCATTTATCTGGTAACGGAGGCCAATTGTTTCGCCTTGCTGTAATTAACAAATTATCTCAATAATTATTCAAGGAATGTCCAAGATTTTGGAAAAATATTGAAAAGTACAATTTTATATGTAGAAATAATATACACTAACGATAGTAAGGCGTATTTCTCATTTCTTCCTCTGTTCTGGCTTTCCATTCTGGTTCCGCTCGTTGCTGAAAAGTACATTGAAAATTCTTCTACTGAATCTTAAAGATATTTAATTCCATTTAAATCAAATATTTTCAAACAGAAATTTACATCTGACGGAGGTGACAAAGTACTTCCAAGTGCTGCATTAACTGTCTGCTGTGGAGTGCGAGCGTACGCAGGTGGAGGCGCTTCCTGATTAGTAGGTTGAAGTGTAGCAGGTTGCTGTGTCGCGCCAACTCCACCGTAGATGGGCGGATTCACCGCTCCTCTGACTTGTGTAGTACCCTGAGTGCCTTGGTCAGCAAAAGGATTATAATCCTCCAGACCTCTGCTAGCTGGCGTAGAATTCACTGCTCTTCGTATGGCAGGGTCCTGTTTTCAATATTAATACATCCATTGTCTCTCTTTTTTGCTCTTACTTCACAGAATTGCTTATCTTATCTTGTTTTCTTATTGTTTTAGATATGAAAACTTATGTCGTATTTTATATCGCAAAATGACAAGATATTTCACTGAATTCTTACTAAGGAACAGATTAATTTAAAACACACTTTGTAATTAAAATTCCAGAAATTGATTAAAATTAAAATACAATCATATCTGCATAGAGCAACGTTTAGGCTTTATTGTGCAACATCACACAATTTATGTAGTTACAAACAAGAAAGTTAAAAGCATATGAATAAAAATATACAATTTGTAGCAGTTAATTAGCTTTGTGACAGAGAGAAAACATTGCGATCGCGCAATGACATAGAAAATTATTTTTCAGGCAGATATTTTGGTCGACATTGGGATGACACATCCAATAATCATTACTCGGGTCGTCACTTATCGGATCAAAATCATCAGCGGAACGTGATTTAACGTTTCGTGTGACAAACTGCGCGAGCAAAGGATACCGGCGAGATGTTGGAGCTGACGTAGTTTGACAGATACGCGAGCAATATTGCAGGCTGCTAGGCCGCACATGTTTCGATTTCGTCACTGTCACACGCGGGAGGACGATACTTACGGAGAAAGGATCGTTGATCGTAGGTTCCCCGAAGGGATTCTCGTCGAAGCCGGACATCTCTCTTCTCGCACCAGCGATACGCAGTCGAAACGTTCGGAACTCGCACGACTCTGATATATTCGACTAATCTTATCTAAATCTGTCCACTACACCTGACGGGCCATGGTTTCTCCGTACATACGGTAGCCCCGTGACAGAAACCGTTTGTCCCGAACAACGTCCATTACTGTCGACCGGCAATTGCCGGACAAACGAGCTGGAGCACCGTCTGAATGTTTCGTCCAACCGAACAATTGGAAAGAAACTTGTGACGTTCGCAAGAAACTAGGAATTTAATCAGACGATTGGCGAACGGTTTCCGAATAGGAAGTTTTCTTTGCTTCAATCAATAATACAGATGAGTTTTCTATTTTCTCTTCGAGTGAAATTTATTCTCAGCTCACAAAAATATTCTTTCCAGTTTTTCTAAAATATAAATGGGGATTCTCCAAAAAGAATTCCAGAAAACAAGAGAATATGAAGTTTCAAACTTTATTTCTAATACTATAATACATTCCACAAAAACAAATGAAATGACGTATTTTAATGGAATCATTCCAAAAATTTTTTAAATATGAAAAATTTCTGCAAAATTCGGTTTGGCGAAGCAATGTCAAGAATTCCGGGAATTCGCTTGTCAATTTACAAAATTCTTCGCCTATTGCTCGAGTTTTAGTGTATAATTTTATACGGTTTGATTTGAAAAAAAAAAAAATATCTAGTACAGTGGCTGTTAAACACGCGAATTCGCTTCTACAATCGAAAGGTCATGCACCTCACGCGCGGTGTGTGCGCTTTACTTTGTATTTATTCCGCCTTTGTATGTACAACCACTTAGAATAGAACGACGCGCACACGTATGTATACGAAATTTCACGATTATCGATACTCGACGCAGGCGCAACCCCTCGCGATTCGACCAACAGATAAAACGGCGTTGTAGTGGCGGAACTGCCAGTCGCTATGCGCTTACCTTAGTACGTTAGCATCTTTTTTGCATTAACTACGTCAAAGTCGAGTATAGTGGTTGAAGTCTCGTGCAATTTATAATTTTTCCAACGGAAGTGTTAAACAAAAATCGATCGTTATTTTCGCGCATAGCTATGAGATGGAAGAGCACGTGAACATTTCCGCAAATGTACGTATTTAATTAACAAATTCTTTCTTCTAAGATTCACGAAATTTTAATAAACTTACGCGCCGAGTTGTAACTTTATTGCATATTCAATAAGTTACAAATTATATGTTTTGAAATGAAATATACTATCAATTTTTTTTTTTTATTTGCGCTTATAGAATGGATGTGAGCTCGTTAATTCCGGCGGGACTTCAAAACGCGCAACGAAATCTGTGCGAGATTCAAGCGGGATACAATAAGTTTTCGGAGAATTTGCGAAAATTTACGCCGCAGTCTATACAGTGCGCCATTTTTTGCGGCGGGTCCAGATGCAAATATGAAAATCCGAAAGCCTGGCCGGCTGTTCACATGGCAATACAAAACGTCTTTTCGCATTGGTAAGCAAATTGATCTCCTTCCTCGCGGATTAATTTTTATGATACAACAAAACAACATGTCATTGACAAAATCTAAAGCGGATTGTTAGCAACAAAACGATAGCAGAAAAACGATTATCTACTTTCTTATTAATTTTAATACTCTCGTATTAGAATTCACTGATCGTGCGCTTTGTTTATAATTATTGTATTGAACCGCAAACACATTATTTCGTATAGAAATTAAATAACATGTAGCTCTGCACTCGCGTCTGGAAATCGTCTTAAAAATCACTTTATTAAAATATAATAAATACAATCCGGCAGTATATCATCGTGAATAATTTATGCCGATTTAATACACGCTCCGTTACATTCGAGCCACGCTTGCTATTGACATTCTGTCGAAGCATCGCTCATGCCGTAACTGCACGAGGATTCGCTCGGGAAGATAAAATATGTAACTTGCTCCTTCTCGTATACATAATGGACACGCGAGTAAAGTCACAAATTTGTTATTTGAATATATATCCGCCGACGCGTGTCCCTGTTTGCATGTGAACGCGAACCGATATCTAAAACGGCTCACCAAAATGATTTTAGGGTGACCGACGACGTTCTTGCGATGGCACGACCCAATACCGCGCAAATAATAAAAAAAGACATAATCGCCCAGTTCCAAGGATGGAGCATCAAGACCATAATAAATCTGCAAACACCCGGCGAGCATGCGAGCTGCGGTGGCCCGCTCGAAGAGAGCGGTTTCACATACGACCCCAACATTTTCATGAAAAACGGCAGTAAGTATTAAAAAACGCTCAGTAAAGTCCGTTCTGTATTGCGATGTTTAACCGATTACCGCGTGTTTCTCGCTATTATATATATACGCGTCATTAAGAGACATTAGCATCTCAACAAAAATTGCTTCGTTGCACACGCCGCTAATGATGCAACATTAAGTAATTGCTCACGCGAATCGATCACGCTCATTTAATTTATTACATCCGAGATGCAAATTGTCGTGGCGAGGTGCCACGATAAGAGAGCAAAAACCTTAATTTTTGAATTAATTACAAATTGTAATAATAAAATCGTAATAACAGAGTTCGAAAGTTGCGAGTTGGCGTCCTCGTTGAATGCGCGAAGGAGCGGGCGTCTCTTCTTCACAGTCCTAACAACCACCAGCTAGATCGAAGAGTCTCGCGATGTAACATGCAATGCAGCAAAAGTATATATCTATGTACCGTGAAAAGAAAAGTCCCGAAATAACGATCGCTTTTACGGTTCGCACCTATTTTAAATCACGAGCTTCAGGTCTTCCGATCGTCGTCTTGTTTGCAGTTTACTATTACAATTTCGCTCTGAAGGATTATGGCGACGCCACCATGGGAAAGCTCCTGGACATGGTCAAGGTCGTGGCCTTTGCCGTGCAAGAGGGAAGAGTTGCCATTCACTGTCATGCCGGTAAATCGATTTTTCTCTGCGCTTGACCCAATTCCATCGCCCGCAGCGCGATCATGGCTTTTTTTGAATTTATTAACAACATATCGCATGCACGTATTAATTTTTATGTTTTTCAACGTGTATTTTATTTTCTATCAAGAACATTTTGCTAAAGAAATTTATACGCGAGTACAACATATTTTCGTTCTGAACGAGAGTTTTTTTTTTCGAATTCTGATTTAATATTTATTCTCCGCTTGTTATTTTATTATTGAGTTGTTGTTACTTCTGACTATTAATTAATTTTTACCTCAATCTCTTTTAACGTATGCATATATTTGCGTCATACTGCGCGAATTTGTAAACAACGTTACCTCTATGAACTTGGTAAACGATACGCAAATTTAAGTATATTGATCTAAGAAGAAGAAGAAACACGTGAAGCACGTTTATCGCACACAATATTATGATTGCGTGTGTATAAAGTCGGCTAATAAGCGTGTGTACCGTGCATTCGAATCTTTACGCTGCACGCGAATCGCTTACATCGAATGTCACAGCGTAACATAACGATTTCGATTAAGAATACGATCAACTGCAGAATTTACGATGCGCATACTTTAAAGAAACCGGTCATACATATCTCGACAACAATTATATACGATAAAAACTTGGGCGGAAAATCGCCCAAGTGTGCGATAAGAAAAACTTAGGTACTTTAACTTGTAGTAGGTACGTGCTTGTTGTTCGTACGAAAGCACGCAATTAAGGTAAGAGCGTGATCAGTGACAATAAAAACCCATCTGCGCCACGCTTTATTTGCTATAATTATTATTAGCGTCACGGACGTCGCCGCGCGTCGAGAGGAAATTCAATTTCCATTAAAACACAAAATGCGAGTGTGGAGCGATAAACGAATGACGACGTGCATATTTTTATACCCCCCCGCGTCGGTATATCATATTTGTTTTTACATGTAAATAACACTCCCGAGAGAACTATTCATTCCGATGTATGCACGTTCCCGGAAGGTCAATCTATAAATGTATCTGGCAAATTACTGCGTTGTGCGTTAAAATTTAGAGATCTGATCGCGCGAATGCAAGCGAAATTAATCATACGTTGGAGCTCATAAAGAAAAGTCAGATGATCTCTAGAGATATACTTGTTTCAAAGTGCATTAATCATTTTTTACGTATTGTTATGTTGAAACAGCAGATAAAAACTAATTTTGCAAACTGTGCGATATAAAATGTACAATATATCATGCAAATTTTCATTTTGTATAATTTTGACAATGTGTGCTCTGAAATATTATTTGAAGAAGTTGGAGCTTTTTTTCTTTTTTACATTGAAATTTATTGTGTGCATTGTTTTTCACGTCGTAAAATGTTCTAAACTTTGATAAAATAGATCTTGCTTTCTAGCTGTAGAAACGACGCGTGTACAGGCGCAAAAATGAGCTCCGTTGCGTTGCGACCTGAGGAACAAAATTTCATTTTTTTTTAGGTCTCGGCAGGACCGGCGTTTTGATCGCGTGCTACCTAATTTACAGTCTTCGTGTGAAGGCGAACGATGCAATAAGATTCGTTCGCATGAAGCGTCCGTGCGC
The DNA here is from genome assembly GCA_014825455.1 of Pseudomyrmex pallidus. NCBI lineage: Eukaryota > Metazoa > Arthropoda > Insecta > Hymenoptera > Formicidae > Pseudomyrmex > Pseudomyrmex pallidus. Next base: position 7,390 of record QVNV01005590.1, on the reverse strand, counting down.
GATACAAACGCGCGGACAAATACTTTGCATTCAAGAATTCGAGCACTTTGTGCTTCCGCAGATGATAGTGTTTCCCTTGTACAGTACGACCGGGGATCGCAAGCCCTGCACCCTTCAAATGTACCTGAAAAAGCAGTACAACATTCTACACGGATATGAGCAACGTACTTTCAAGCACATCCCAAAGGTACGCGACATGAAGTTTCTCTCAAACATTTATTTAAATGAAATTAATGTAATATTAAATATCTCAATCTTGTTTCATTTACCGATTAATTACGTGTCTACATATTTCCCAGGTCGTTTTTATCATTTGCGAAAGGATACTTCAGTTGTGCGACTGTCAGGAAGACAATTCGCCGTCCGAAATCACGTACGCGGTTTCCAACGTACCTTTCACTAAACGGTTTATTTGCCACATGCTGGAAAAATTTCGTGACGGTAATATGCGACACTCCTACTCGTGGGCGGAATCCCTCACGGACTCGTCGTACGAATACGCAAGTGAGAAGTATTACATTTTAACGTAATAACAGGACAATTTTTGCGGCATTCAATTAACCTTCGTTCGTCCCTGGGTATTTTTATCTGAGTAAATAATTACACATCGCTTTAAAAGTTACGGTTTTTACTCCATTTTGCAAGTATATTCAGTTCTTTCTCCTGTAAGAGAAAATTTCGTTTTTTTTTAAATGTCAACAATTTAATTTATTACATTTCTCTCTGCAGAAAAGCCGCTGAAATATTTATTTACTAACGCGTGTGTTGTAGCTTCTTCAAAAGCGGGTAGCAGTAGTCAAGTTTCGTCCCGAGATACTACTGATGACATAGGAAGATTGAGCGATGTGTTTTGCATGTCGCCGGACACTCCGTCCTGTGACTCCGCATTTCCAGGTTACTTTCGATTTGCTGATTAATTTAAATAGACTGTTCGATCGTTTTTATTGCACGCTCGCACACATTTCGATACGGTATCTCTCGCTGAAATAATAATAAAAAAAATCTGAACAATCTCTTGCGCCGCGAGACAGGTCTGGACGACAACTGCATCGACGATGTCCTGGGTGACGGCATTCACGATCAGGATCTGTTTGACAACGATTGTTACAAGGAGATTCAGTCGCACATGAGCTTGCGAAACGTCTCTCGCGATGATTACAAAACAGTAAATGCCGAAGAAGCTATCAAGGCGCTCATAACAGACAGCGCTGCTCTTCCCGATGCCACGAAGAAACTTCTGCACGATTATCAGGTACTTGGCACAGTTTTAAGAATATCGTTAGATACCGCGATGATTATGTGTGTATGTGTATGTGTTACACGTGCATATTCATTCAGTTTCTTCCATTCTTGTCTATAAACACCTCTAGAATCATAAAATATTAAATCGACAATTGCCTATAAAGTCACGTAAAAAATCCAACTCGATTTAAAATAGCATTGTACAATAAGCATTGTACAAGGTACACAATTGTTCCGCGTATTGTTATAATTGTGTACTATAAACCCGGAAAATTAGGTTCTTCATACATGAGCAAATTCTATGTCTGCTGATTAAATATAATCGTGTTTGAGAGATCGTTTTATTTTCATATAGACTAGATATAGAACTTGTCCACGTATAAAACACTTTTTTCTTGTATCAAGCCACTGATACAAATTGAAAATCTGTTTATTCAGAGCGATTTGAACCATCGATGCACCGTGTGGCAACGATTAGAGTTGGAAACCAATCTAGAGTTGCTGTCCGCATTGTTGTTCGAGTGGCTAGAGACCCTCAAGCATCCGCTTCTCGACGTCGATAGTCTCAGTTACATCGTTGTGTGGAGTTCGAAGCCGCAGCGGTGCCTCGCGAAACTACCTGTCTGCACAAGATACTTATTAGAATATCTCCTGCGATTTGTCACCCGCTTAAGACCCGTAACAGCCGAAAGTCAGAGTTTAATTACGAAACGGCTGATAGCAGCGTTGACGCAGCAAACAATCTGGATCAAGAACTCCTTTTATCCTCCACGTATGTATTTAATATGTTCGTAATTTCATTATTCATACAATTATTTACACATGATATAAATTATTTCATATTGATCATATATAGATTATAATTTTTTAAATACTATAACGCACAGTAAATATTAGATGAGTTTGTTATTTCTTATATCGTGCGGAAGAAAGTTATACGCACAATCGATACGATGACTCTTCAAGAAATAGCATTTTTATATAAAGATGTTTATATAGAGACACACCCGATATAATTGCGGAGTTCCGTGCTATCCATCAACTCTATACCTTATCTGCGTCATATCGCGATCCCCAGAAATATTGATTTGTACGGACGTCCACTTTTTTCGCCCTATTTATATTTCAGCATCAATAATCATAGCGCGTCTTTGCGACGACAGTAAAGGGCACACTCATAGACACCACTTATCGAACCGCCCGATCCGAATACGGAGATAATACGTAACGAGTTTCTGAGATCGATGAAAAAAAAAAACTTGTATTTCAGATAAACATTTTCAGAAACTGCGACGAGGAACCGCTGGCAAACTCAATGAGTTCTTCGTTCGCTTAATGAATTTGATAGAAGAAGTCAATACTCAAGAGGTGGACAAACCGCCGTGGGCATCGAAATGGGAATTGCTGTCTAATCATCTGAGGGATATGGACAGACAGAAACACAACGAATAAGTGTGATATACATTTAGTATTCTGACGGACTTGTTTTCAATTAGTATATTTATAGTAATATACGGTTTGTACTTTTGTTTCGTTTTATCTGGCATAGCCAAACTACGTAACAAATGTGTTGGCAAGTTATTAACAACGTTGAGATATTACTCGTAAAACTCGTGTAATTCTTGTTTATGATAACGTCTGCAGGTGTTACAAAGAAACATTTTTTTTTTTTATAAAACGGTGTATACGATAAAAATATTAATAGAGGACAATATTTTCGTTATAGCGCATTATAAATTTACTATTGCTTTGCGCAGAAAATTTGACTAGGTGTACACCCCCAGCTATTTGAAATACGAAGCACAATTTTATTCTTTTAAATAGATCAATCGACTTCCAATAATAGCTGCGATTACACGCATTTCAAGATTGCTTGCAATTTAAAAGTTGTAATGTAATATAAACATTACAAAACTTACAAAGCTTTCCGTCAAAACTCTAAATGGTTCTGAATAATTAACTTCATGTTAATATTCAATCTATATATATATATATACAATTATATTTTTACAATCAAATATTTCTTTCAATCAAATCGAATATCGTAATACATATTTAATATAATCAATACCTCTTATATCAGTTATTAATGTAATTACGTATAAATAGGAAATAATAAAAATAAAGAAGAATATTTTAACAATAACACGCCCAGCACAATCTTTTTAAGAGCGCGTTTACACAAAAGCTAATTGAACAATATTTTAAACACTACTTTAAGAGAGGTAAAATATAAGCTGTTTTACCTAGAATGAAACAAATGTTTGTTCAATTTTGTTAATCGATCAACTTGTATAGTTGATCAAAAAAAAAAAAAATAAAAACGTGTAAAAACGTGCCTCTTAGCGGGCTAATTGCAAGCTTTTTCCTTCAATCTTCGAAGGGAAGCTGTGGAAAACTACGTGAAACCTACGTCGTGGTACTTACAAACATGTGTACATCGGAATCTGTCCAGAATGTTTCCGACAAACATTTTATTCGAACTTCTATATACCAACAAAAACTTTCGCTCTCACATATTTACTTTTCAATTTTAATACATATAACATGTATATAAATAAAATACTACTCTCGTAGTGCATCAAGCTGTAGATAAGCTTACTTCACCGGTCAATGAATTTACACTAAAAATTGACGAACAACAAGAAGCCAGAAATGTTTAGCATCCCTTTATTTACGTGCGTTAACAGGGAAGTTGAAAACAGAATATATTCTTAGAGCTTATATATATATATATATATATATAGAGTTCTCGTGTTTTCGTTTATGTTGCAGGTTTTTTTATTAAGTAGAATCCTTTCAAGATTATTCCAGCTAAGATTTTAACGCTAAAACGCTTATCTCTCGTTCTAAAAAATGCGATTTCGCAAATTCTTTATTTACAGTATGATATAAGGTTGTGATTTTCCTGCGATCTCTCTCTAGACACATATTACGTGGTGTTTTTCCTAGATATACATTAATTTACGTATATATATATAAATCTCTCGATACACGTACAACGAGATTATATCGAGAATTATACAAACGATCAGTCAGTCTTATTACGCAAGAAAGTACGGTGAAAATTTATTAATTTATCTCTGTTTCACTTTACAATTTATCGGTTTGCTTATAATCGTCTACTTCTCTACGCACCGTCATTCTCGAAACGCAAAGAAACGGAGGTTGTTTGTTGAGAAAAACTGTTTGAAGAGAAATCAACGTGTGATTTTCTTTCAGTAACACATTTAATTTCTTATTAAAGTCGGTACATTTTTACAAGGCAACTTATCATACAATTACTTAACAAATTAATTCAGACAATAAACTTTTTCTACAAGAATGTAATGATTGTATTATTTTTTTCTTATTTTTTTTTTTTTTCAACTTATACCGGGCGGTCTCTCCCATCTACGCGATCGATTATTACACGGTCCTCCTTGGTAGAAATTTGCTTCTTTGCGAGAGCTCGAATTTGCGATAACAACACCTTCGCAAAACCACGTTTGTTTTTGACGCGTCAGTAGAAATGATGGAAAAGGTGGGAGAAAAAAAATACAGATTAGAAAATGTAGAAGAAAAAATTATCCGTGTAAGCATATTACATTATTTTATCTTGTTACATCCTTATAACACGTTTGATTTGTTTGCGAGGGAGTGCCTCACTTGACGAGAACTTTTTTGTGATGTACTTATCGTGGCAATTGTGTGTTGCATTAACGCGAGAATATCGAGTGGAGCATGACAAAGTTTTGTCGTACATGAACATGTCCATTTCGATCACAGTACGTCAAAAAAAAAAACTGCTATTCGAATCTATGTCTGTATTTATTTTCAAAAATATTGTAGTCGCGTTGTACTATTGTAAGTGTCTATATATGTATCGCGGCACTTTGTAATAAGATACGATCTTACAGCAAGTTTCTTTCAAAAATTCTTTTCAAGACGCGTTTCATCGTTTCTCGTCTCGAACTTTTTCAAAATTAAACAAGAACATCGTTAGCATCGATTTGGCACAGTTCATGTTGGACGCTTCGTTCTGATATGATTGCACTGAACCGCCAGTTTGCTTTCGTCAATGCGAGCCAATAATTGTCCGAAGTGAAAACGGCGTCAAAAACTTGATATATCATCAGGTTCGTTATCTGCAATTATTTTCGAGCATTTTGCAAAGTTAACGCGACGGTCTACGACTAAAGAGACAAAATTTCTGCAATGTTTAAACGTTGTGAAAAAAAAAAAAACAAAAAATAAAATTTGTTGTTAGCAGACGTAACGAAAACACATTGACGATACCAAAGTGTCCGTCGGCACGTGTGTAAAACACCGTCTACGATACAAAAGATTCAGAATTAGATACGTACGCGCGAATCCGCTCCGAAACGTCACGCGACACGGTGCTTGATTGACCAATTAACCGATTGTTAAGTAATTATCCGCGGTCGGCGCAGGCTTCCCGATCTTTTTGGCGATGTGACGAACGTGTGTGTCCATCGAGATCCGAAATTAAATGCAGATGGGATAACAAATCGCACACTCACAATCACACTCACGCGCAACACGAGCTGCGATATCAGCTCGAATCATCCATCCGCGATTGACGCCAAGTTCCTAATGCCTCGATAGATTTCATTATTTACAGAGGGGAGTCTTCTACAGTAGTGTATGCGTGTGTATGTGTCAAGTCCTTAATCCGTTATTATATAATATATATGTATATGTATTATATATATATATATATATATGTATATAGACTTAGATTAGTAATAGTTCCATACGCGAAAGCGAGCTCAAACGGCGCCGAACTGTACAATTTTAATTTTCGTGTGTGATCTCCAGCAGGCGAATGCCTGCTGGAACAATTCGATTCTTCTTGCAAAATTGTGTAACACACATACACGTACACACTTGTATATTCTTGTCGCGCATTTTCTCGCTTGTTTTTCTTCTATATCTGTAACGCAATTGAATTATCTTCCACGTTTGGAGAGATGTGCGCGCTTTCAATGACAAATATCGTGCAAACATCAGTGTCTCAAATGACTCGCGACTCGTTTAAAAATCGCTGTCGAAATTTAGAACCTGGAATATACACACGTGTGTGTTTTAGTAATCGAAACTGGGGGAGGTGATCAATTTAGAAGAAATTCATACGCGATGAGACAGGATCGATTTCGCTTCTCTGTGTAATTTTACTCAATCAATTTTAAAAAATACAAAAAGTCAATATATATATTTGTATCATATATCAATAATATTGCATTTCCTTGTCTTTATTTGATTGTTACAGAAACACTAATCCGTACATTCGCACTGTGTGTGTTGTAGTTCAACCGAAACGGCTTGTATATATATCGACAAAACAGAGATTTTCATCCATCCAATAAAATTTAACATTTGCAAATATCAATTGAAACGCGGAAAAAATTCCGCAAGATTTTGCGACGAGCGGAATTCAGACGGAATAATTCAGCGACGCGTCAAACACGTCGTCGACAATCAAAGAACATGGCTTTGCGAAGAGATTTCGAGACATACGCAGAAACAAATAAATGCAGACATCAACAACACGTGTTTTTTTTCCGCCTGAAGAGATTCTCTCGTCGCGAAATCTCACAAGATTTTTTTTTACAATTCAACTTTTAGCATAACTTCGCTGAAATATATCAGTATCATCGATTTTTGTGTGCATTAACAGAAAAATATATACTGATTAATTACAAATGGAAAATCAAAATGTCGAACACTTGTATTGCGATGTTACAAATATACATCGATCAAATAAAAAAATAAAGTACAAGAGTTCTCTGAAATTTGTGAAACAAATTTTCGCGATACTCTCTCAGTGACGCCATACAAAAAGTTACGCTAATTAACTTAAATTCAAGATCTTTTGCGCGGTGCGAACCTTGCATTATATAAAAAAAAAAAAAAAAAAGAAACAGCTTTCAAATTCACTTTCGAATAATATAATTTTCACACGTAATGTCAAAAATTGCACGTAATTTCCCGCGTATAAAATAAATATTATAAATTGTTCTTTCCGTCTTCGCGACAGTCACCGCGAAAAGAAATAACGTAAACGTCTTGTGACAACCGAGGCTCAATAAAACGGATCACCGTTGAAAAGAAAACTCGTAGAATCGAATTTTGAAGATTCCTTTGT
>QVNV01005589.1:0-24859 GCA_014825455.1 Pseudomyrmex pallidus | reverse complement strand
AAAAAAACGCATAAACAGTTTGAAAGAGAAAGAAAGAGAGAAAGAGAGAGCAAAAAAAATCGTCGAATCAAGACATCGTGAAATCAAAGTTGCCGATAGAAACGATGGCAAGGAACAACGACGACGGCGACGACAGCGACGAGAACGCTGGGCGGGGATGGCGGAAGAAGAGGCCGCGCGAGAATAGAGGAGGGTAGATAGTTGAAAACCAGCAATTGGGTCTGCTGCTGCCAGCGAACTAGATGCTTGTAGATGGGAGAAGGTCGTGGGAGGAGTGTGCCAGAAGCCTGGAAACCGGGTCACCACCGGGTCACTGAGCCCCCCTCTCTCTCTCTACCAATTAATTATAAATATTATTAGTTGACCCATTGAACTATTGCGATAAACAGGTTTCTGTGACGATTGTCATTACTGACCCTTTGTGGTGACAAAGACAAATATTTGGGACAGAGGCTCGATAAATTTTGTATTGAACTTGGCCGTAATTAATAACTGGATAACCGCACAAATGTTATTATCTTGTGTACAACATCTGCGACTGATCCATTGAATTTTCGGCACGCGAACAGTTTCGGCGCCTAGTAGTTTCGGTTCATTTTGATCAAGCGAATTTCATTTCCATGTGCACGCTGTAATTTAATATCACACAGTATACCGCGGTATTCTTTTTTCTCGAGCACATTCATCTCGCGATCGCGAGAAGTCGCATAGGTAAGTTGGAAAACTTGACCGAATTTTTATTCGTGACTCTCCTGCGTATTTTCTTTTATCTTTGTCCGAGACGTTGCTAGACGTCAGTTTTTTGCGCGCGCTTTCAACTTTGTTCGATGGTCGGTGAAAAAACTATTTTTCGTTTATTCAAACGAAGGAACGAGCTTTTACGAGAAAACTGTACGTGTGTAATATCGCGGTTCAGAAAAGTGATGATAGAATACTTGTGTATTTATGTGCGCGCGCGCCTTCGAATTTATTGACTGATACGAGTGTATATCGACGTAACGGACGGCAATATGCTCGACGAAATTAACGCCCGGCTCGGTTTATATCGGCACACAACGACAAAAACTTATATATCGGCATTATCGACGATAATCCCAATCGTTAACGTTATCCGGAACATGGTTCGCGCTTCTGGACAAGGAGCGTAATATTTTTAATAGTTTACCGTCATCGTGTGCAACGTCATCGCAAACAGACGGTGCGTGTAATTTCGCTGCCGGATAATAAAATCCCGCAAGAAAGGGATGTTTGCCGGTTCACTCATTTTATTTCCATTTTTATTAAGCTGACGTTGTATATCGGTGGCGTTATAACGGCGATCCGCCACGAAAGCGAACAGGTAAGAGGCGCAATCGAAATAGGTCGGAAACGACGGTTAGAATCGCGGCGGTCCCGCGAGAATGTCGTTACGTATATGGAGAAATAAACGTTCGTGCGCGAAATCGATATTTGCGATATTAACCCTCGTTCTAACAAACACTCGCGTGACAGAACGTTGCGCGGTTATGCGATTATTATGGGAGAGGAAAAAAAAATCATTGCTGTCTATTCATTTAAATAACAACAAAGTTTCTCTATATTGTTCGCGATTCAGTTTATTTCGCGCATGGAGATTGCGCATTTTTACATTGCAAATGATGTGCGAGCGCACGTGTTTTTTTTTTGTTTTTGTTTTTATTTAACGCAATTTCTTTAATATTTTGCAATTGTTCGCGAAAAAACAATCGTAACAATCATCGAACACACCTCTATGTGCAAATTGTAAGTAAGACAATTGAAACAAAAATCAGCTGTATATTATTGTTTTTTATCTCCGACGGATAAATTGAAGAGAGCAAGCAAATGAACTAAAAAGAATAAAATTGGTTTCACTTTAATGTTTGGAAAACGCGTTTTATCTATTCTGACTTTCTACCTCGTGTCGAAATGAAATAATCACTCTCTCTCTCTCTCGGGTCAGATCATAAATTGGCAATCGGCAACTGATATATATATATCGATTCATTTCCAAGTGCTCGCGAGTGTAAGTTTGCGAAAAGGATTTTTCTTGATTTCTTTTTCCGAATAAAAATATTATCGAAAAGATTAAATTGTTCTTGACTCGAGTAGGTTTTTGATCCGGCGCTGTCGGATCAGAACGACGTGAAATCCTTGCAGTGGAATAGCCTCGCGACGAGTCAGACCGTGCAGAGTAAATACACCGTGTTTAAACTTTTGTGTGACGTAATTGCAAATATCGTTTACACAATAATGAAATAAACAACTTTCTTCTCTTCTTTTCTCTCTCTTTCTCTCTCTCTAATAATTCACAATCATATTGAAGAAAGAGAAGAAATTTACAATCCGATTGAGGGTATTTGAATCTAATTAGTAGTTTTTTAAATCTAATTAATCTTATTGGTAATTCTCATCAGTAGGCGTTTCCGCCGATCGATGTACAACCGGACAAGTAACATCACCGCGCCGCGTACACATCGCACAACGCGCACGTCACGTTACAAATGATGACACGCTAACGGTGTTACGGCCAACAGCGCGCGCGCACTTGTCGTCATTTGTTGTCGCGCGATCCACTCACGACGCAGGGGAGTTGCAAAACGCGGTAACGTTACCGAGTTTCGACGTACCTTAACGACCTCGATATCGAAGCTATCGAGCGAAGCACCGAGATAGCTTTTGCAAATTCGACGGAGCACTTAAATATCGATTCCCGGTCACGAAAGTGCACAAACCGCGATTACGTAATGCTTCGATATTGAAAACTCCAAAAAGGAAATGTATGTGTGTGTTGCAAGACAAAAAAAACCTCGCGCACGTACAACGGAGAAAACTCTTTTGGCGAAGATTCAAGTGTAAACATTGTTACACTTTTCTCTCGTAAAATAAATTGTTCTCCTCTTTCATCCTTGCATTTATTAAATACGTGTTCGAAATATAAATTTATCTCATTAATTACGCAAGCGAATTACCGGCCTCATTTACCGACCAATTAATCGCGTCAATGAAGAGACAATTCTCTGAAATAAAAATATACGGTAAGAAAAACGAAATATTTGTTGGAAGAGAAAAAGGAACGTAAGAGCACGGGGGATATTGCGCGGTGCTTTGGCGGTGTCCTAAATTCGCGCAAAGAATTTTTAATATGGTGAACGAAGTGTGGACTCTGAGATATTAGACTATCGCAGATGAGCGCGGCCGGGACAAAGAGCGTTTATTCCACTTTTACGATAAATTGCTCCTTCGGAAATCCATTTAGTCGTGGGAGAATGGCATCGCTCTTTCCTCGGGCTCCGACGGGAGCTTCTCTCTCCTCCCCCGCTGACAAATGCATTATCGTTTTTCTGACGTCGCGCGTCGTCTTCTGGGAGACGACGATAAAGTCGAAGCAACGCGCGGCGGCAACAAGCGCACGCGCGCGCACGAAATGTCAGTGTGTGCAGCGAACTCGAAATTAACATTGTTGCAATCCCGTTCGCGCCATCGCGTCTGTGTATTTCTCGCGGCTGCAGCTCACACGTCGTTACTACACACGGCGATGTGTATTTCTTTTTCTGGTCGCGCACAAGAGGGGTTGCAGCGCGTTTACTCGCTTTCGACACCGTTAACGTCGTTAACGTGGTGCGCGCGCCCCCGTCTTTGTTACGCAACGCGCGATACGCAGCTGGCGTACTCTCGTCGCGACGCCTGGCACTCACGTTATTAAATCTCTCTTCTCCATATTCTTTGAAACGAATCCCTTGGCGCAGACTCTTTTCCCTTTGCGCGCGATCTTTCTCTCGTCATAATTTATTCCTCTGCGTTATCTTCGCGACGTCGTCGTCTCGCGTTGTGTCGCGATTGCACCTGGGAAATCGTCGTCCCGCGTTCTCAGATTTTCCCCTCGCGCCGTCGCGAGGTCGCTCTCTTTCAAAGAGAATCGCTACGGTTTAATGTACACCTGTATAAAGTTGTTCTCGTTAAGCTAATGAGAGAGATGTTCCTTAATGGCTCTGTTCATTTGTCCCGCGACACGCGGCGGAACAACGGTAACGTTTGCGCTTGTCTATTTATTTAGAGAGGATCCGAGACAAGGACAAAATTGCTGTGACGCGAGCAATCGGCCGACGTAATTGCGATCGAAGCCTCCTTTCGCATTCAATCGCGTGTCACGGCGAGTAAAGTTCGTAATATCTCGCAGTTTAACGAGGCTAATTAGAAGTCGTATTAACCGTAACACGTTGGTTCGACCGCGCGCTCGCGCGCTGCCCTTCGTTGTGACATCCTCAACAAACATTCCACGCGTCTCCTCCACCCCCCTGTGTACTGTGTTTCTCGCAGATTGAAACGCGCGCACGTATACTACGTGTGTGTGTCCGAGGAATCGATCGAAGTAGTTTTCCGACAGTTCTATGGATGCGCGTTCGTTACAACAGTTTCTCTCTTCCTCCTTGCCCCTCTTACGCCAAGTATACGACGTTCGACAACATCGTGTAATCTTTCGGCGGTCTTCATCGAATACATGTGTGTGTATGTGGTACGGAGGTGGTGGAATCGCGCGCTGCTTTTCTCCGCGTCACCGTTATCTCAATCCATCACTCGATTTCAGATGCCGCAGAGAGAGAAGCCTGACACTTGAAATGACGGATATCTCCACGAGAGCATCACTCTCAGACATGATCCACACTGTCTCTCCCTCTCTTTCTCTCCGTCTACATTATTGCACCGAGACAATACTCATGATTTCCCACGTGTCGTGCAGCCCGCAACACACATCGTGCATTCGTGTCGCGTGCGGCTTTTCCCTTCGATTGAACATACGTCTTAATAATTCAATCCCGTCGGCAAAACACCGGCGAGCATCGCCAAAGCAAACTCGTGGGAGGATCTCTTTCGCGAATAACGCGCAAATGTGAAGAATTTTTTTTTTTTTTTTTTTTCTCTTTTTTCTCAAATTTACTACGCGCTAGTTTCGACAATGCGTCCATCAATCGAGTATATATATGATCTTAAATCGATCGACATCTCGGTTCGTGTAACACAAGCCCGTCATCATCCATCGCGCCGCGTAAAAATCTCCGTGATGCGGAAATTCACGGTTCAACGAACGAATCCCAAAGCCGCATTTCCGCGCGCACTTCGTTTCATCCTTCGTTCGCGTTTATTCTCCTTCGTCCTTTTTTCTCTCTCTCTCTCTCTCTCTTTCTCTTGAAAAACGCGCTTCCATTCGGCCGAGATTCGGAAACTGCATCCTCGATTGCATCGCCGATGTAAACAAAAGCGATAAAGGAACAGAAAGCGAACCCGGGTCGCTCAGCCGTAAAAACAGGGTCAAAGGCTACTCGTCAAAATTGCCGTTTGTCGCAATCACGCTCGACTGGATGCGATAAAACGAACTTTCTTGCAGAGGAGATACTCGATCGCTGGAAGTAATATTATGCCTTTGCAAAGTCAGATAAGACGGCAAAGGAGAATCCCGGGAACAGATTCGCGCGCGCGGTAATTTTCTTCGACAAATTTACTATGAGATAGAGAGAGAGAAGGAGAGAGAGAGAGAGAGAGAAAGAGAGGAATGATTATCTAAATACACGAAGCGGTGAGCCAAAATAAATTGTGCAATTAGGTATCCGCTCGCGCAAAGGCTTTCGAGTTCCTTCTCAGATGTTGTAAGACACGAAAATCGAACGTTCGACAAACTTCAATTTTTCAAACGGATCAAAGAAAAGTTCAGCGGAGGAGTCACGATTATACAGACGCGGACGGAGAAGATAAAAGAAGCGATTCCGAGAGATCAAGTGTATGTGTGTGTGTGCCGTATTTTAAATTATTACTCAGCCGCAAGTTTAGTTCTTGCGCTGGGGGTGCTTGAGAAGCTCGCGGGAAATACGCAGATTATTCGAAGGAACGTAACGCGCGGAATTATTCAGCATTCAACAGTCGCCGCGAATATTGCCTCGAGAAATTGTTCGGCGAAAGAGAACAGGCAGCGTCTTAAAAAATTGAAACGGGACGGGGTTTTCCATTCGAGAATCGTGTGACGGGGGACCCTCTACGTAGCGGCGCGGAGGATTCGGTTGAAAGTCCGGGAAAAGAGAGACGGAGAAAGAGTGCGATTACGAACGAAAGGGGGCGGAACGCAGCGAAAGCTTTTTCCCCACTTAACTGAAAATCCGCGGTACTGTAACGAGTCGATGGAGACTTTTATGCTCGAGAAAAATGCGCGCCTCATTCGGGAAAGTAGCGCTATCGTTCCGCGCAGCGGTGTGCGATTTCAATGCTGACGTTCTCTCCCTCATGGCCTCGCCATAGCATCCCGCCGTTATCATGTAAAGATCATAAATATTGTCTTTACACTTTTTATGGATAAAGTTGCTTGCTTCTTGTCTGTGGAAGCGCGTTGTAAGTTCGGGAAAATTTTCAGGAAATGACAGCAAAATGTCTTCTGCGCATGATATCGCATAAATAAAAAAAGTTTGTGAAAATAAACTCTTGTACGCGGATGTTACAATGTCATGTTACACAAATCTGATGGACTAAATTCTAACAAATCGCATTTTTCCACATTTCACGGTCTATTGTGTGACTAAAAAGCGAAGTGAAAGGGCGTCGTCTCCTTTGACAACGCAATAAAATGGAAAGAAGCACTCTCTCGTGCGGAAGTCAATATAAGAGTTGCATCTCATTAGAGCAGTTCTTATCGGCTCAATTACGTGCAAAACTGATTTTCTTCTTTTTTTCAATATCCCGATGTCAAAGAGACTCGCTGCTTTATAATGTTTATTAAGTAAGAGTTTATTAAGATAGTGTTTGTTAAGAGCGGGAGAAAGATATCGCACGTAAAGAGCATCAACACTGGTCGTCTACTTTAATAACGAGTGAAAACCGTTTGCATAAACAAACGTGTCATTCTCCAAGTTTGTTAAATAACAAAATAGTTTACGTGTTGACAGAAATAGATATTTCTTTGAAAAAAAAAAAAAAAAAGATTTTTTATCGCGAATTGATGAAATTGAAAAAAAACTTCCTAAACAAATTTTACAGAAACTATTTCGACTAAGTGAAACCAACGTGTCATGCGGTTTTCATTTCGCGCATTTTTTCTTCTCCAGAGAGAAGAGAGTACAAAGTCATTCTTCTTCCACTCAATGAATTTTCGAGGACGTCTCTATTCTCTCCAATATTCGCGCAAAGCGTGTCACCGTTGCTCGTCTCTCACTTTACGCGTGACGGGTGTGCATTTCTGTGCCGTGCAAGTTAATCAAGTACTGATTAAAGAGCCCGTTTAATTAGAGAGCTCGTCTGAAAATTACTCAGACATACCCTAAGCTGAATCGGGGTCGTAGGGATGTCAACATTGATACCGTCTTCGTGATGTTTGTGGAACAATTCAGAGATATACGGAGCAATATTGTCGCAATTACTGTTACATTCACGCAGTTTCTCGTGAATTCAAAGTCTCTCTCTCTCTCTCTCTCTTTCTCTCTGGAAGATTAATTCACCAGAGCTGTGTGCAATTTTTAAAGTTAAATGCTTCCGCACTGAATTACGCCTATTATCATTGTACAAGTTGGCTGGAAAAATGGAAAGTTACTTAAGAGAGAGAAAGAGAGAGAGAATTAGAACGTAATGAACGTAATTCTCTCAGTTAAATAGCGGTTAATTTTCAGGAAGTGGAAATTTAAGGAAGCGAGCGGTACGCTCGCGTCGTCGTGCAGCTTCCGCCAAAGCCGAAAGTGTGTCGCCCGCTCGGGACCAAACGGCGACACGCCCAATTAAACACCCGTCGGCGTACAGAACTAAATTGTATTCGGTATTAATTACCAGCTAAACAGAATTCAGTAGGAATCAAGGGTGGGACTGTAATGCCGGGCACGTTCAAAGCATACATTACACGGTGCGCGCTTCCGCCGCCGCCGCCGCCGCCGCCGCTCGCAAAGGGATGATCCCGGAGATCATCAAGGAGCGTTTGTGATGTCGCAATCGGAACGACACCCGAGGACGCACACATTCGGACGACGTATACCGTATCGTCGCGCGCCGGATAATTCAATTTACAGAGATATTCGGATTATTATTAATTTTTTCTGCCGCGCGCGGTTGTTTCCACATACATAACTGATGAACCTTTAAGAGACTCAATGGAAATATTCGCCGTGTGTCGGTGAATTCGGATTTAAAGCCACGACGAGTAGGTACCGATATGTATATACGAGAGCCCGTATCCCTCTCAACGTATCGTCGAGATATCGCGCGCGAAAAATGGAAAAAAAAATGCAACTTTTATGCGTCACGTGTAAGCTTGAAAAGTTACAAAACGACATAGCGACAAATACAATTGCAATATGACAATCGTTGATTTTTTTGAAACAATATGGAACAAATCTTGTTCTCTTTAATATCTTTTATATAAAAAAAAAGTGTTAAGTCTTCTTTTTGTTTTTAATTTGAAAACGGTCGCAGGAAAATCTGTCACGAGCGCACGTGTATCGTGCTCGCGTGATCTGACACGTTCGTTTTAGACAGAGATACGACGTCGTATTTACGCGTCGTTTCTATTCACACGTCTAGTACCTGGCACTTAAATCGAACCCGCGAAATTTCATCCGACACGTTGGTTAAAAGCCCTTTCCAGACTCGCAGAATGGGAACGCACGACGACGACGGAAACGGCACAGAAACGACGACGGAACCTCCGGAATAAATTTCGCGAACTATATCTCTTCCCGATGCATCCGTCCGATTCTTTTTCCGCGTCGCTTTCTACCTCGCAATTCAACCGTGCTGCTTTATGACATTCGCGAAACTCGCATGCTGAGTGCATGAGTAAGTGGGACGACGCACAGGCGTGTTTCCTCGAAAGACACGCTACGCAGACTTTTCTTCACATATATGTATGTAGCGTACATTATATGGCGATGTGGAATTGTATTGTTAAAGATATAAGATTAAAAATTGAAAAAGAAAAAATCGAACAACATTTTCTTACATTTTAAAAGTAAATTTCAAAAGTAAAGTTTCATAAAAATTATTTTTCTCATTCATATTATTTCTGTTGTATACAATTTTATTGTGTCTTTCTCCGTGCTGATAAACGAATCATTCTGCGCGGGTGATCGCTGTTAAAAATCATCGGAACCTCATTTTTCGAATCCAGTATTTGCAGTGTTTCAAGTGGCGAAGCAATTTCCTCGGGGAATTTATTCATGCTCGTTTGATATATGGCGCGGACCGCGTGGGATTTCATACAAAAGTCGAAGAGAGGGGAACCTTAACCCTTGGAGTGCCGACGGGCACACACGCGTTCTCTTGGGTTCAGGCGTCCATTTAAGTTCTCCTCGCAAAACCCTAATGCTTCAAGCCACGATCCTTTTCTGCTCAAATATACATCCACATAAATTATGTAAAAATTAAAGCAACATTCGAATAAAAATAACGTGACACTTATGCTACTATATTTATTTTATGATTTAATATATTTTTAATGTATATTAAATCATAATTTAATATATTTAACTGATTTTTGTTTAACCAAAAATCAGTTAATTTTTGTGACATACCAAAACTCACGTTTGGTTGGTTCTCACTGATCTTTTCATTCGATTAATATGATATTTTAGAATCTACTTGATTTATTCTGAATTTATTTAATTGTTGTTGTTTGTAATAAAAATAGATTCAACAGAATGTTCCACACGAGCAAAATAGCTAAAAGAGTTAACATATCGCTCGTTGTACAAAGCAAAACGTTCATCGGAACTTTGCCCACAAGTTCGGCGAACTTCAGACGGGAAGTAAATCGAGGCTTGAAATGGCGTATAATTCCGTAGCTCGGGAAACCTTTCATTTAGCGAGGAATTAATTTATACCAGCGTTATCGGACGGATCCTCGATGCGATCCCGTCGGCAGTGGCGGCGGCAAGTAGTTCGCAAGGGTGAAATCCCTGGATGGGATTGAAATTGTTCGCGAATGAAATTCTCCGAGTGTGTTCTCGTGCTTCGGAATCAAGCTCAACAATTTTCCAATGGGAGAAAACGCGGAAACCCGACAGAGCGGGGCGAGCCGCTCGAACAAAGCGCGATGATCAGAGAAGAAAAATTACCCGCTGTCTGTCCCCTTCGTTCCGCGACGAATCGTGGAGCCGGATGATATCGACGTGATTAATTACAAGGTCACTTTTTGTCGATCTAACTCGAGCCGAGTTGATCTCCGCGTCTCTTCGCAGCTGACACGCATCTCCTCAAAAGGGGGTGAGCCCGCGGGGTGCTATCTTTGATCTCTCGCTAAGCATCTCTCCGCGTTCGTCATTATCAGTAATGTGCTACATTCTCTCCGTCACAAACGCCAAAACAAAAGTGCGCCCCTTAATAAATTCACAAGTTTAATAACTTAAAAAAAAACCAATGTAATATATTGCCGATTATGCCGGTGATTAATCACAAGATTATTAAAGTTCTTTTTCGCATAAATTCTTTCCATTCGCCTTCCCGACGAAACTTTTACCGCATATTAAATTTCATAATGCTGCACGTGGCAGATATACGGTCTCATTTCGCGCGTGTAACTCTAATGTCACATAATTTTAATTAGAGCATCGTGCTAATTCCGACTGTAAGTTACTAATTATCCGACACTCCAAAATAATGCTCCTCGCGGAGCAGCGCCTTCTCTTATGCATATGTACACATGTACAGTAATAGAAAATACAACGGTGATCGATAATACACGTCCCGGGCGAACGTCTCGTACACATCTCGGCGAGATTTTTCGCAAAACTTGAGAGTAACGCACATAAGAGTAATATATATTTTCTCTCTCTCATTTCCACTCGTCATGACCTCTTCACGATTGAGTGTGTCCGAGCGCGATCGGAAATACGCGCGGATCTTCACGTATTTTCCGCGAAGTGCTCTCATTCAATTGCGATCGAGCTGGCACGTACAATGAATGAGATTCGGAACACACACTGCTTCTCCTCGTATTTACGTGCTCGCGAAGTACGACGCTCAGAAGTTTCAGAGGGAAACATTACTTGATTCCCCGTGGTTTTACTCGCGCGCTTGCCGTCGATATCAAAGTTTCGCGCTCTTTCTTCGCGCGAAATACGATCGACGATTTTCGGGGGAGAGAAAACAACTGTATCCGACAGTTTTCTCGGAGCGTTTCCATTGCTCCGTATCAAAAAGTTTTTTTTTTGAAACCTCAAGTGCTTTAATTAATTCTACGCAAGAGGAAGTTGTTTCAATATATATATATATATATATATATATACATATATATATATATATATATTCCGTGCAGTTTTCGTTTCTCGTGCGTTGGTTAAGCGCGACTCGACTTACGCGGCGCTTTCCCTCTTCATCGGGATATTAAATTACTTGTTTATTCTCTCGAAAAGAGAAGTCAACATAATAAAAGTCGGCAAAATGTAACGGAAAAGTCTATTATTTTTCCTAGAGCTAGAACGTTGCTTCGAGAGAAAAACGGCATTGTGTCTTGTGAAGAGGAAGACAATTTTAAAGATTTTTCAATACTTCTAGCGTGATGCCATCAGTTTGCCAGCAACCAATCCGCGATCGTTTGTTGTGTGTTGTTAAAGAAAACGATCGCCTTTATCATTTCTCAAAGTTTGCAATACGTAATATTGTTTTGTATGTGTACAGTTTGTGTATACAGTTTGTGTATTTTTTTTGTACATACATTACTACGATATCGAGATAGAAAATATTATCTACAAATTTGTAACATTTTACGATTAAAAAATTCTCTCTTTCTTTTTTTTCTAAACTTACTTGCTTTTCCAAAGTACTTGCTTTTAAAAGAAGCAACAACAAATGTATGACATCTTACATTTTTCATACACGTGACAACAAAACGCACGAGAAAAATACGGAGGAGCGCAACACTCCCTGTCGATTTTCACTGTTGTCTCTTACCATAAATAAATATCTGTTTATCGATTTTATATATAGTATATATAGTACGTATAGTAAATATATATATGCACACAATCGTTTGTTAAATAAATAAAATAAACGTTTTCGAACGGGAGAGACAACGTCGTATAGAATTTGCCAATACGGGAGATGATATCACTAACTATATACTCCGAAAGAGAACGCGTCCGCGTGCTCGGCGCAGGCCGCGCTTCCAAACGAAGCGGCGCGCGCTCAAACATAATCGGGGGGGTGAGCTCGTTAGCACTCGAGATCACAGTTTTCCCCGACGGGAAAATCGAATTTGCCGTCCATTAAATTTTCAACGATCTGTTTATACCCACATGTGTGAAGACGTTTCTCGCGTTGCATTCATATTTATATATATGTTTACAAATTTATTTATTACAAAGTTAATTTACCTTGTGGCAATTGTAGATTCGTGCAAACAGAAACATGGAGCACTCCCTTTCTAAAGCATTTTCCTTCTTAGTACGTGCATCGTGCGTGCACGTACATATTCCCGAGAGCGAGACCGATGAGACGAAAGGCAAAAAATTGAAAGAAAAAGGAAATAGACGAGGGAAAAACCGAGAGGAGAAAAACAGTGATTGGCGGGAAAGAAAAAAAAACCTGGAAGGGTGATGTTTTCTCAGAGTGACGCGTGCACGGAAACTTTTGCGTGATCACGACGGCACGCGAACCACACGACCAAGTAGCGCAACTGAACTCAGCTGAACCGAGTCGGAGCTTAAATTACCGAAGAGAGAAGGCGGCGGGGATGACGGTAGTGGCGGTGGAAAGAGGTGGTGGAACAGAGGGCGAGGATCGCATCGTCTCTCTCACATCGATTTACTGACAGTGGCGCGCGCTTCGCTTCTCTCGCGGCTCGTTTTCGAGCGCGCCCGAGAGAAAGAGTCGCATTCCACGAGCGTAAAATGCGCGCGCGTCTGAGTAGTATCCCGAAAAGTATCTTCCTAACTTCCTTTAGAAACTTTTTAATCAATTGTAAGTCACACCTCATGAGATTCGAAAAAAAAAAAAAAAAGAAGAACACTTCAAGTCGAATTACGTGAGATTCGACGAGAAGTGTTCGAAATGCGCAGCGTGAGCGTTGCCCAAGTTTTTTGAAAAACTGTTTGGTAGATCAATTGCTTGACAATGTTCGAAAGATAACACCGACTATACATAGCAATCTCGAAGTTCGAAATGGAGTTAACTGAGGACTCGAAAAGACTTTTTTCAGAGATACGTGGATATTTAATTTCAGATCAAGAAGGATTCACGATATAAAGATTGCAGCTCGCAATCTCGAGAAAATGATTTCGCAGATACCGTGCACTTTTAATGAGAATTAAAACCGAAAGAGAGTTTCTCTCATCCGCGGATTCGCGTGTGCTCGAAACGATATTTTCTCTCTAACACACAGTCAAAAAGCCGCACGGCGGAATGAGAGAGAATTTCGACTGCCAACGTGTACAGCTCCCGGCGCGCAGCTGCAATCATACACAATGAAAGTCTTATAAGAAATTGAACTGAATTGAATTCCAGAAGCGAAACGTGAGAGTCCGGCGAGAGAATCCGGGGAGAAGAGAGAATAAAATAAAATTAATATAATAACGTTGTGATAACAAGTAACACACGTTTCTCTTTGAATAAATCGCCAAGGGGATCCTCAAGATTTAATTCGCCCTGGACGGGACGAAAATCCTCTCGCAGATTAGATGGGCATTGAGATCGCGTCGATTGCCGATCGAATTAATTAAAACCGCGGAAGTGTCACTTCAGACCTTTACACGCTTCTTGGCACACTTCTCGATGACGCGGCTCTGCTAATTCGTGCAAATTTCGTCGCGTCAGCGGAAAAAAGTGGCCACTTCCCGAATGCACTCTCCCACGATCGATCCTCGTATATATCAGTGTTTCGCAAAACGCGAACTTCAAAAACCGCAACTGCGAGAAACGATTGATAAGTATCTGAAACGACGCGAAGATAAAGACAGAACGCTGGCTCGTTATCGCGCGACAGCTCGCAAAAGGAGACGCTCTCTCAGCGACATTTTTGACAATGCACCAGCTCACACGTCGACTGTTTTGGCAATGATAAAAATTTCAACAGTTTTGCCGTCTCTTATTCGTCAGATTCGGCGAAAAGAAACGTTCGAGCAACAATCAAGTCACCAATGACGTAAAATGGCTAAATTTTGGCGATAACGAGACAGCGTTTGACGTTCGTTCTTCCGAAGGATAAAATTTTCCACCGGCAACGTGATACTGCTGTCGCTAATCTACGCGTTTTGGATACTTATTCAATCGCACTTTACATGCCCAGCGGCAACACGTTCGTTTGAGTTTAACCGTCGCACATAGATTAATGATCATTTTATATGGGCCGCTTACGCGTCCGGCTTAAATTTCCTGCGCTAATTAGCGCTCGAATTCGAAGCTGATGATACGATTACTCGCGTCATTTGGAGGCGTTGTCCGGTGGTATCCGTGGTAATTGAAAAGCCATGTCGTTAATGACCGGGACAGAAGTGTAACGAGCCGAAGTTTTAATATTTCGAATAAAGCACTCCCTCTCTTCCTTCCGAAGCGAAGTATCTTTTTTTTTTTTAGAGAAATATACACATATATATCGCGTTTTTAAATAAATATACATATATATACGTAAAAAATTTACGTGTACACGGAGTGCGCAACTGTTAAAGACGTTCGTGTTCCGGTACGGAAGTGGTTCAACTTCTCTCATTAATACATCGAAAGTTCTACATGGAAGAGAGAGAGTTAGTGTGTCCTAACTTCATACACACACACACACGAAAGATTCAAAGTGAGTTGATTATCCCGCGCTCTCGATTACACTTGCTATTATTAAGTTTAACAGTCAAGAGCATGTCAGAGTGTGCGCGCTACAACTTGCTTACATATTGATATGCTCGATTAATAATAATTTAAGTTTGCGATGTTGTTACCGCGCGGCCGTTATTTCGTCGTTTTTTCTAGCACTTTATCGGAAAATGGGACAAAAAAAAAAATTAAAAAAACGCGAGAATTTGTAAGAAAAGTAAAAAAAAATTACCGAAGACACGATTTCGCGCGTGTCTCTCTTTTTGCGTAACTTCTTTTGAAGTTTGCTCCGCGTACACGAGCACAAGACGCACAGGTGACTGCGTTATCGCACGGGTGGTGGTGTGACCGAGAAAAAGAAGAAAGAGACGACGTAGCAAGAGGGGAAATAACTGCGTCGAGGGTAACGCTGGAAAACTCGCGCGGAGCAAACGATACGCGCGGTGCAAAAAACAACTCAGGTTTCCGCTAACATTTTCTTTTTTTCCTCGTGCGCGCGCGATGAGAACAATATCAGGGATTTTAACGATTCCACGGCTATTTTTTTCCCAGCAGTTTGCTCTCGGTGTTACATAATTTCTGAAAAACGAAAAAAAAACCGAACAAACAAAGCAAGCACACGTTCCAAAGTCGAGAAAACTGTAATATGAAGAGAAATTTGCTTTTACTCTTTTTTCCTCTTTGTTACATTATTGTGATAAATATTAAAACATTAGCACTAGAGAGCGATAGGATTAATTATAAGGAAAAAGTGTCCGACGCAAAGAAATGGCGAACACTGCGCTCGGGGTAATTTATAATTTTAATTAATTAATGAGATATATAGTGTGTCAGAGAAACCGGCGCGCGCGCCCACGTCACAAAACTCTCGGATAAAAAAAAAATGACAGGCGCAATTAATTTTTCATTCGCGGTTATTGCCCATCAACGAAGTAATCCGACGTCTCGATTGCTGCCGTTACCGGTGGAATGCGCGTGTTCGCCCCCGCGACACGACATCGTAAATTTTTAATTGAAGCGAGATCTCTCTGAGGACGGAGAAAAATATACGGGATCTCAACGAAGAATGACAAATTGTGGAAATCCCAATGAAAGATCTCGAATGCGATTAGATGCGATGAGAGACGAAATCTCGCAAGTGATACCAACCGAGGTAAGAGAAGAGAGAGGAAGTAAACCAACAAGAGCGACCAAATAAAACTCTGGCTAAAACGAGAAATCGGTGGAAACGATATCAATCGCGGCTAACGATTTTCTTATCAATCTTCGATTATTTAAGTCTTATCGTGAAAGAGCGAGGAAAAACGCTGTTCCGACGTTCTGCGCACCTCTTTGCGACACACAACTGTACATCTAAGAGGAACATTTAAAGATTTACTCTGCTTTGTCGCATTTGTCAAGAAGAGGTGAAGATTTTATAAGAAGTGTTTCGCGAGATATTCAAATAGAGAACGAATTGTAAATAGTAAATTTGATCGAAGAAGATGTATAAGAAAATATATATGTATAGAAAAAAAAACATATATAGCTGACAATGAGAGAAAGAAAGAGAGATTAGATTAGATTGGAAACGTTTATTTACAAAGCGCGGGAAAATCCTCTCAAGCGCGAAAAATTAACAAAATAAAAAAAATAAAAAAAATAAGAGAGAGAGAGAGAGAAGGCGAAGTCTCTCGAAAATCTTCTTCTATAGTTCTTTGCGCGATATTATTTAAATCACAAATTTGTTTATCTTATTATCATAAGAATAAAAATTGACAAAGATGTAAAATGTTTAAGCATATATATCCTTGAAATTATTAAGATGCAATTGTCTCTTCGAGAGAGCTTAACGCGGATGCTGTGATTAAGGGGAACATCCGGAGTGTTTCAATATATTTAATATTGAACACTTAATTTTATTTGACATGTTTATTACGTTACGTTCATCAATTGATTAATGGCTGAAAATTTCATTCACCTAAAAGCGAGAGGGTGGGCGGACAGCGAGTTGGTGGTGAGAATACGGGGTGGGAAAAGAGAACTTCGAGGCAAAACGGTTAGGGGCGCTACAACGTCGCCAACATGGCTGTCGCAGCTTGATACTCCGAGTCTCGACACATCCGGAAAGCCGTGTTTCGTGTGCGTTCGCCAAGGAGTTGTAGCCCGTTTCGCGCGAGCAGAAAAGTCACGTGAGTAGAACCAGACAACGGCGATGAAACAATTTCGCGCGAATATTCGCGAACACGAGCGAGAAATAACTTTTGGTGGAAAATATTTTTGCTCGATCGGATCGAGCATTATCCGACATACGGCTGGCCTGCGTGCGCGTTGCATGGCGTACGTGTATGTGTGTGTATCCGTGTATCATTGTATATAATTGCGTCGGTGTTTCGAGACGCGTGTCTACTACATCGGCGATCAATAAAACGATGGCGGAGGGTGGAATATTTTGACATAGTGTGCGTCTATTGTCGCCTTCTAAGAACGTCCCACCTTCGGATTTTCGTTGTTTGTGTATTACAACACGTTTGTGTTTTCATCTCGTTTGCAACGTCCACACCTTGTTTCCACGCACACACACACAAACACATCTCATCCCTTTCGGAAGCGGTCGTCTGGTGTGTCTGTTTCGCCAATGATATCCCACGAGATGTCGCGTCGGGGATGATAACGTCGGGGGATGATAACGTTGTCGTATATGTACATCAAACGATGGATTGCAATGACTTTTTCGCACTTTGCCAAGAAAGTCCGAGCCTTAAAAAATTTATTTTCTCTTCTCGCGTAAACTTTACGTAATAATAAAACCTGAAAAACGAGAAATTAACGTGAAAAACGTGCGCGACGAAGCAAGTAGATAAATCCCGTTGAAATAAATGACTCAGCGCTAGCCTTATTTCGACGATGACTTGATTGATAAAAATTGAAGTTGAATCTTCTCGTCTTACGTTTAAGAAGCGAATTTTACGAAGAGAATAACAAAAGACTCTTATTCAGTAATTTCTCTTAAAATTAAAATCAATTCAGAATTTAATTCCTCTGAAATAACAAAAAAATGGAGCGTCTGGTTTCTTGCTTCTCGTAAACATTATTATTTGAGATGTTCGAATTTAAGACTGCACGTAATGGCAAAGATATTGACACATCTCGTACATGTTATATATCGTTGTGTCGCACGATATGGAACTATCTCCGAGCGACCGTCAAAGCGTGTCATGCGATGGCACGATCTGACAACAACGAAAGTGCAGCCAGCAATTCGGCAAATAAACTGCAACGTTTTTTAGTCCGAGAACGATCGAACGCGCCTGACGAGAAACTCCGACGTGCTTTTTACTAAGGTATCCTGTTGCAAACAGTAAATGCATCCCCGGTGTATATTCTCGACACGTACGATATATATATATATCGCTTATATAATATATATGTATCTTGAAGAAACTATCAAAAATTTTCTGTACAGAAAATCTTCAACAAATAACTAACACGAAAAAATTTATAATATAATACTCGTTATTCTTTTTTACATGCAAATATTTTATAAAAAATTATGTCCGTATATATATACATATATTATATATAATATATAATTATATTATTTAATTATATATACTAATATATTATATATAAATAAAAGAGGAGTAAATTTTAATATTCTGTAGAGTTGGTTGCTGGAAAATGAGTCAGTAAATTACTAAGAGTTACTGACATAAAAAGACTTCTTTCCTTTGATTCAAGGAAAATTGCAGAGGGTAGTATATTTTGCAATGTGCCGTTTTATTTGATAAAGTCGACACTGAGTCCTATGAACTCTGTCCCTTGAAGCCCCGCTCGATGTGTATATCTGAGATTTAATCAAAAATCTCTTGTCTCCTTTTTTTTGACGGTGGTCGAAATTGCAGACGAAAGTGATCGTAGTCAACCGTCAGTCCGACATCAAGCACGTAGAGTTCATTTGTCTCCCAGCTGTCAAATAAGTCTGAAGCTTACATCGAAAGACTTTTATCTAGTTGGAGATATGAAAAAAAATTGTTCCTAATCATGTGTCTATTCTTTTTTATTAAAGAAAATAATTCGCTGCGCGACACATCATATGTACCGTCGTAATGTTCACAAAATTTGTCATGATTCTGCAATTAGAGAGGATAAATAACGAAGAATTGCGATCAATTATCTGTCCGGGGTTAGTAAAACACCGCAAAAAGTTTTCTGTGATTTAGTGACCGCCGGCTTAAATAGTTAGTTTCATCCATTTTTCTTCCGAGACCCTTGTACGTCTTTATTACTCCTTTCACCGCATCTATTATTCATGCGTTCACTATCTCTTCTCCTTCAAACGGCCGCGGTTACGTCTTCAAGAGAAATTATGTACTTGTAATGTTTTTTTTTTTATGGCAAAAAATACATAATTACATAAAGCGCGTAATGAGCGCAAATAGAGTAATTTCGAACTTTTCGCGTTCAACAATTTCTGTGAACTCATTTAAAGCATAATTGTCTATGTAAATTTAAATAGAAATCTTAAAGGTTCGTGAGAGAGAAGTTAAATTACTCAAATCTTGTATTAAACTCTTATATTAAAAATTCTTTTCAAAATATAAGAAATCTTGCAAAAATACACGATATTCTATTTAATATCGAAAAAGAAGTTTACCCTCGCATTTCTCTCATTTTCCTTCATTTATCGTTCAAACGGTTTTATCGCCAGAACGTGGTGTTTGTTTTAAAAATAGGACGCGCTTTGACGGATTTTAATTAGAAGTGAAAAATTAATTTCATATTTCGCAAGAAAAGAACTATGACGGGGAGGAGGGGAGGGTGAGTATTTCAAAGAACAATGTTCGCGCGCTCTGCACGTGTGATCGACCACACGTATAATATAACCGGGATTGTTCTCATTAACGTGTCAGCTCGGTAGTTCTCGAACATACAACGGTCCAGAGACGCGAAAAGTTTCAATAACTCGATAAAGTGTTTCACTTGTCGAGAGTGCGCAACACACGAGTAAACGATGTGGCGTGCAATAATGCTCGGCAATGTCAGGCGCAGTTCGATTGTTTCAGAATAGTTGGTGATGGTATAGTTGTCATCAGATGAAAGTGCATAATATAAAAATGCTTATCTTTCATAAGGATTGTTTACAAGCGAAGTGTTTACTAGCGAAGATTATTGGATGTAGCTTATTGCGCAGTAAGCAGATGTTTCTGTTTGTTTTTCCGCGAATGTTCGTGTTTTGTCAAATTTTACAAATTTATACAACGAGTACGGAAATTATCGTAAATTGCGAAAGATGAATAAGGGATGAATTGTGTATATTGGCGACGCCAGTTGTCACAAAGTTTTGGAATATCTTAAGCGCGATATTTCACTTGCGCGCAGTAGCTGTCATTAACGCAGTCGAACGTTGGAACACCGAGTGACCCAAATCCACTCTCGGAAATTTTGCAATCGCGGGTGTCACTGGCATTCCATCGCCGCAAGTGACACAATTACCTCTTACAAAATACGTTTCCACCGCTGTAAACCAAATTCAATTCCGATGCGAGAGACTGCCCGTGGGCGTTTAAACCGCGCATTCTTTCTCTTATACATGTCAAAAAAACAAAAACACTTTTGCCACCACGATTCGAAACAATAAATCGGAAAAGTAATACTCTTGAAATAATAAATTTTTACATTAATTTAATTTTTTTTCAGAGATCAAAGTTTGTTTAACAATGTATTTACTTATTTCCAAATTTATATATTTATAATTTTTTACTGTAGATTATTCGATATTGTCGACTGTATATCATTCTTGGGTTTCGGTTTTTTCGTAGCAGCCATCAATAATTCGCGTACACTTTTTTTCTTACACGTCGTAATTTGTGTCGATGTCGACCGAGTAATTTAAAAAAAAAAAAAAGAAAAAAAAAAAAGAAAAAAAATACGAGCGAGGCATGTCTACAAACGCAGAATAACTCCGGCGAGCTCGACTGCGCGGCGAATTGTGGGATGAAAACACGCGTACTATTGTAATGGAACAAGAAAACGGATGAAAATGTAGTATCGTGTACAAGACGGACGCTGCTTGTAAATATATACGAAGAACAAGAGACGGCAGGGTGTAGAAAGAAAGAAAGAGAGAGAGAGAGAGAGAGAGAGCTTCTCTGATAGGAGTAGGTAGGTAGGTGGCCGTAGACGGGGATGAAAGCACCAAGGGATGGAGGAAGCTAAGCGAGAGGGAAACTAGGACGAGAGGTGTTGGCCCAGGATGGGGGTACGTTGGTACCAGCTCGGGCCACTGACACGTCGTCCAGTTCTGAGCAGAGGGGGAGAAAGGGGGGTTTCCACCCCCCGTCCTTGGATGGTTGGATGAAAGCGCGTGGGATCCTCGTCCCACCTACCGATGCAACCTACTTTGTCGTCTGTTTCATTTGTGCGATAAAACGTCGCCTTATCCGTCCATCTTATCTGTTGAGCGCTGATTTCCGTCCCGATGAAATTTTCCATCAGAGTTTTACGTCTGTCCATTTCTCCCCACGTGGATCGCATTTCCCATTACGCCTTCTGCCATTTTACGCGCGCGATAAATTGACGTTGCGCGAAAATTAAATTTTCGCGCGAATATAAAATAACCTGTTCGAAAATTGTACTTGTATATAATCTCGATGGATATTGTTTTTTGTTTTTTTTTGTTTTTCAAATAAGGTTTATTATCTCTGTACTTCTCCGTTAATGCAAAACTCTCGTCGTTTTATTAGTTCTTCGGTTGAGCTGAAGCATCCGAAGCTGCTTCAACTTCTCGAATACTTTTTTAAACTTTCGTTCTTCTTTGTCCTTCGAACTTTCTTCGCCATAATCATGCTGAAAATTGTAATTCTGGTTTTCTGAGAACGG
This sequence comes from Pseudomyrmex pallidus, assembly GCA_014825455.1. Taxonomy (NCBI): domain Eukaryota; kingdom Metazoa; phylum Arthropoda; class Insecta; order Hymenoptera; family Formicidae; genus Pseudomyrmex; species Pseudomyrmex pallidus. The sequence continues at coordinate 3,238 of QVNV01005589.1, read as the reverse complement.
CGGAAAGAAAGAGAGAGATATGCTCTTGAAACTATCGTTTGTTCCGCCGCTAAATTTTCCAACAACACAGCGTCTGTTTCCAGCCTCATCATTTTACGTCTGAATAAAACGGGCTTGTTCTACTTGCGTTTGTATATCGTTCGCGCGACTTTTGTTCCCGACTTCGTTAACTAACAAATATTCACATGCTTAGCTGGAGGAAAGTTTGTCGCGTTAACATGCCGATAATACTTTATTTTCTCGCATTAAAGCGCCGGAAAGTTGCGATATATGTGTGCGGGCGGTAAGACGTTCGACCGGATGAGACTTGCTCCACTTGTGCACAGAAACGCGAGAGAGACACGATCGAAATAATGCGCGGCACGGCTTTTATAGGTCATCGGTATATCTAGTGGGTCTCTCTCACTTTCGGCACATCGCGATAAAGATGCCAGCACCTCCGTCATTTTGTTTGTCCCAGAAATTTGCATCGTTCCGCTTGAAATCCATCCCGTTCTCGACAATGAAAATGAATTAATTATAACTTGAGCGAGAAAATCAAAAACACACACACTTTGGAATCGAATAAACGAACGTAAACCTGCACACACATGTTCACAAATTTAATAATAAATTAAAAATTAATACATATTGTATTTAATTGGATAATTAATTTCAGTGCGCTTTGCATACTATATATATCGGCATTAATAATAACATATATTATAATAACATTGCTACTAATAATACAGCTGCGTGTTACAACAATAGGGATAATTATCATGTTGTATTTTCGTATTCGTATCACAAATCAAAACACGATAACACCGAACGATGTGTCGGAATCATCCTTCGAGCTTGTCCTCGATTCCCATCCGACCCCTTCCTTCCTTCCCGAACGAGACTTAAGGGCGGGGTAAACCTTCGCACCTGTAAAGTCGGCCGCAAATGCGCCAAGTCGAGTGGCGTTACGCCGATATCCGCAAACTCGGTCAGTAGGTCAACGACGGACACATCCGGTACAGTAGCGTGATCTCGCCGGGTATAGAGCAAACTTCTCATTATACGGAACCGAGCATCTAGTTTTTTTTTTTTTTTTTTTTTTTTTTTTTTTTTTTTTTTTTTTTTTGCAAACTTGAACCGTTACAATCTAAACTTCCTCACAAAATACGTTCGTTTATTTACTCGCGGAACGGGGATTTTTCTGTAGAGCGAAAAATATATATTTTTCCTTCGCTTTCGCGATGAAAAGTACAAATCTTTTCTCCTTTTCGCAGTTCACGAGAGCAAAGAAAACTCGTCAAACTGGCGCCGTTCAAGATCCGTTTTTCCTCGAACATGCTGAAATCGCGCAGCTCCGGCGACAGTCGCAGCAACAGCGTGGAATCCGAGGAACAGCAACAACGACAAGTCGATCAGTCGTTGGACGCGGATAAGTACGCGGACGAACACGGGACGGAAACGAACAAGAATTGTTTGTCGATTAGAAACGAGCTAACGATTCCCAGCTCGCCGCCGCCCTCCTACGAGCACGTTCTCGAAGAGGTGAGTGCGTCGAATGGAAATTTTAATTGATTAATCTCCGATCCCCGGGGATTGCGCGTATTGTTATAGGCAGATTTATATATGTGGAAATAAAACGGTCAACATTTTCGCGTGAATCGAACTATCGGTGCACATGGTCCCGTGTGCGCACGGCCAAGCCGTTTAATTTTCAGCCAAGAGCTGCGCGCAAACGACACGCTCGATTAATAATTTTGCACGAAACGAATATCGCAACGGTGCGGGACAAAATATGCACGTCCCCGTCGAGATCAATGTCCGCGACAGCTCGCTGATGGAAAATACGACGCGCGGATTTAACGGCGCACACGTGCACCACCGCGAGAGGTTGGTCGCGTATTATATCGGGGTCGTGCGATATTTCGCGTCACATTGTGCGCACATCGCGCGCGTAACAAGCAGTGCATCAATCAACCGTTGCACAATTGTCGCATGCGATTAAACCATTGCAGATGTGAGAGAGAGAAAAAAAAACATCAGCAATCTCTCGTGCGATTCTTTGTTCATTTCAGACACGAATGGAATCGTCAGCCATCGCGTTGAGGGAGACGAAGGAGGGTAGAAACAACGAGAAACAAGATCCGAGGTGCGAGAAGAGCGCGGAAAACGCGGAAGGTGCCGCCGACGGGGGTGACGAGGGCAGCGGGGACAGAAAGGTGGCCAAGGGGCCCAAGATATTTCACAAGTCGAGCAAAGAATTTTACAAAGCGATGGCCAAACAGTGGGGCATCACTTGCAAAATGAGCGATCATTGCAGGTGTTTGGATTGCCAGGTATGTTCTTCTTTTTTTTTTATTTTTTTTTTTTTAAGGGTGCCGAAGAGAAAGGTGAATTGCTGCACGCGCCCGAGCGTCATGATGCGCATTTTCTGTCGCAGAGTCATTATTTCGACTGCGACTACGAGAAAGACGAGCAGGAAAAGGGCGACGGCGGTCTCAGCGCGGGCACGCCGATGTTCATTTCCGAGGTGATGCACGGCACCGCGTGTGCCCTTCTGTAAAGCCGCCTGTTTCTTTCGGTTCCGCTTCTCCTTGTCGACGAGCAAGACGTCTTTACCTGATTACCACACGCACAAAAAACGGCGCCTAAACAGCAACGACGAAGAAACTTTCCACGTCGTACGTTTATATATATATATAATATATGTACATGTTGTATGAGTTAACGTGTGTCGAAGGGAGACATTGGTGCATACATCAATGTCAGAGCTATTCGCGCGATATGGAAAACAACGTATGCTTCCCTTATGCATACGAATAACACGAGAGGAGGAAGGACGTATTTCAAGAGTAACGCTGAATTTGCGAAAAACCTTTGAAACTATACAACAAATAATTTGTACAGGCCTTTGCGCAAAAGAGAAATTCTCTCAATCGGGAGGGAAAAATATTCTTAATTTTTTTACACACGCGAAAAAAAAACCGGCTCGTTCAGTGAACATACAAAGTAAGACAGGAAGTTTTTTTTTTTTTTTTTTAACAGCGAGGCCAAAACAAATTTGAATCTCACGCTCCGCAATAAGAGATTTTCAGTGTTTTTTTCCCGTTTCTTTCGCGAAAGATAACAGCATCTTTTTTGAACATGTGAAGAACACTAAGGATTTCTTATTATCGCGTATTGAAATTGTTCAAATTAACACAAATGTGTCATCTTTCTTTGTACTGGACTTGATTTTTCAACGAAGAATGTTTGTATA
>QVNV01005578.1:0-51478 GCA_014825455.1 Pseudomyrmex pallidus | reverse complement strand
TTTTTTTTTTTTTTTTTTTTTGCATAACGATGACTCGCGCGCGCCGGAAAAGCAATGTTGCACGTGATTTCTCGAATCACGAACCCGTTATTATCGTGACTCACCGAGCATTATTGCACACTTGATTACGCTTTGTAAAAAAGAGAATTGTCTTTTCGTCCTGCGCGTTATGTTTTTTTTTTTACGACGTCACGTCGTAAATCCTCTTTCGAGAAAGAGTTTTATTTACTGTAAATAACTTCAATATAACTTAAAAAAAAAAAAAAAACAAGGACAATATAAACTTCAACTCGCACAAAGATACTTCCCTTGTAAATAGATTTCAATTGCTTCCGCAACGGACTTCAGTGTAATAGAAAGTGCACGCGCGCGCGCTATAGAAGGTGAAACAACATAAAATCCAGCTCACGCAGCACACAATGTCGCAACTCAGGAGAGGGGTGAACAGACGGGGAGGCGAATTCAACGTATCCACTTTTCTCTTCTCTTATCTTGAACCTTCTTTTGTGCGTGTGTGTGTTTTTTTCCCGTTTTTTCTTTCTCCATTCTACTCATTTTTTTTTTTTTCGTTTCTTTTTTCCTCTCTTTCCCTTTCAAGATATATCCTTTGACATCGGGGAGATGGTTACCGATGGGAGGATGTTCGTGGTAGCGGGTCTTTAATTATGCCACCGCCACAGCAACCCTGTGTGTGTGTATCGGCGCTACTTCCGAGAAACAAGTGTCTCTGCATGCCGTGCGAGCAACTTCAACCGGACGCCGTTGCTGAAGTTCGCGTGATACCGAATCGCATAGTTTCACGCATTTCGTGTCTGCGAAGTTTCGTTTTTTTTTTCTTTTTTTTTTTTGTCCCGCAATCGATTATCGCGGAAACCGCGCGTCGGTTTCGCTGCCGAGGAATCGACTTGACCTCTCGGCGTGTTCGCGCGATAAATTCTCTCTCTCGACGGTCGAGCATCTTTTCTGCTTTCGTTGGCGGAAACGCCACACTCACGCGTCGCGCTATTTAATTTCCCGGAGACCGATCCGCTAATCTTGATCGACATTACCGTCTATTACCGTTCCACGCCTCTCTTATATAGTTGATTGAAGGAAACGGCTTGTTGTCTTAAATATAATTCTTGTAATTTCGATTTCTCCCGCAAGTGTCAATCCTCTTTAAAGCCGAGGATTTTACACCAACAACAAAAATGTAAAAAAAAAGATGAATAACGTCCCACTCTGTGCACGTTCGAGCACTAAAAAAAGACATTTTTCCCATCAGTTCAAAGAAACTTTTGTCGCAAGTCGCGGTAAATGTCAAATAAAGTTAGCTGACGAGGGCGAAAGAAAAGCCAAAACGATTGAACGTAATTTAATTTGTTATTTGTGGACTCACTCGATATACGAACTCCAGAGTATTTTTTCATATTTTTATATATTAAATAAAATTTAAATACCTACAGTCTGTTCTCTCTCACGAGTGAGCGCGGTTTTACACGCGAAGTGCGTCATGACGTCGTAAAAAGAGAAAGATAAAAGCGCGCTCGCGCGGACGTTAGAAGTTAAATATCGTAACGCGAAAATAAACGACGGAGATGTATAATTAATGCCGTGTTTTTCTTTTCTCTCAAACGCTATCTCTCGGATCTGTCGTCATCGCGTTCGTCGCCGCATCTACGTTCTTGAACTTGTGCAACTTGACGTGATCGTGCAATCGCACGTACGGGCGATCAGTCACGATTTATCAACGGAGAGAGGTATACGAGCGCGTTGGCCGAACCGCGAGAAGAATTATATCCAAGTGCGTGCTAAAACGTTCGCGCGATCGGTCCGACCGATTAATGTTTTAATATTCGTGTCGCGAACCGATGCTGACGTTAAAATCAAAGAAAACTCGCGATTATTTCGAATCTTTCGTGCTGGTAATTGTGGAAACTTCATCGCTTCTGCGCGCGAAGTAAGTCACGTTATAATTTTGCAAGATCTCTCTAAAATCATTTTTTATAATTATTAATATAATAATATGATAGGAATTATATTAATTTAATCATGTAAGTTTATTTAATGAATATAAGTTTTTATAACTTATATGATAAGAGAGGAATTTTATTTGCGAATATTTTGTTCCGAGCGACGGAAGTAAATTTGAATTAAAATAAATATTTATGACGCGCGATTTTTCCACACTATATTAATTTATTTTAGTATAATTGTATAAACAAAGCGTCAAATTTAAAGGTGTGAGCCGTTTTTTTGCATTTAAAAAAATTCTGCGTTGTGAATATGACTGTCAAACAAAAATGGAAAAAAGTCAGTATCGAGGCAAAACGAAAAATTAAATTAAATAAAATTTATCGAATTCATTCGAATATGAAAAAAATTATGGTGATTTTAGAGAGATTCAATGTGAAAATTCAGAAATGAGCACGAGGCATTGAATTATATCGTATTTGTCACTTATCTAGTTGTAATTCAAGTCGGACTTGAGTCAAATCACATCTATGCGAGATTACAAATTTGCATGTGCTGCGATAATATTTGTCGAGGCGCGAGTTTTGCTCGCACACATAAAAGAAGTGTGCGATCGGATCGAAGTTGAAGGCCGACGTCTTTTGCAGCTGTTCGCGTAGTCTCCGTAGCTTCGTGGAAAGAATTGAAACGATTGAGGAGGCGCGCAAGGAGGAATGTCAACGTCCCGAAGAGACGAGTAGATTTTGCTCGCTAACGACGCTTCCTGCATAACGAAGATGAAGCTATTCGCGATCGTTTTCGCTCTTTCGTCCTGGCTGACGATCGGCACTTGTCTCACAGCTAGGAGATTTTGCGCGCCAGAAACGGGAGATGGTGAGTCATGGCTTTGCGAGATAAATCAAGTTGCAATCATTAATTATACTCATATGCATAAATTAATAAAAATGTGTGTATTAAAGTTTTACGTCACTTTGGTTTCAATCAAAACAATTGGTCGGACACAATTTTTTTGTTTTAATACACGCGTCGCGCTTTGATCTCGCAAAGAGAGCAACGATCGTTCGAGAGCTTCCGATAAAAGATAATTACATCTAACACAAATGTTTCATTAAAAGATTGTCTCTTAACACCTTGCTTGTTTTTTTTCCAGACTTCCAGCACGCTCACGTGGGCCTGATAATCTCGCCCATAATGTCCAACAAAATGATACGCGAAATCGAGATTTATTGGAACCACGCCAAGTATCGGCCGGGCGATACGATAGCTCTTTACACGAGCGTGCCCGCAAACGGCCTCGAGCCAATTTATGCCCTGGTACCAGACGCGCCGAGTGGTATCAAGAGAACCGGGTTGCAGGCCGCGTTCGTTCCCACCTCGAATCTCACGTTTGTCCAACAATGCTTGCGTACGTGTGTTCGACACGTATCGCAGTTATGTAATTTAAGTAAAGGCTGCCCGTTGAGCGCACGCTTCTTGTGCGCGCGACGGACGCAGTCCGATGACCGCTCTTATATACAATTGTTTGGCTTATGTAGTTTTTATAATATATTTTATAATATAATATTTTTATACAGTTTGGCGAAATAATTGCGAGTTTATCGTCTTAAGGTGGCTCTTATTTACTCTTAATAAAAATCGTCTTTGAATTTTTTTCGCGGCCTCCCGGAATAGTTTCAATTGTTAACAAAATAATCTGTGAAAAAATCCAGCCCGATCGGATAAAAGAAGTCCCTGGGCTCTCTTAAACATCAAAAAAATTATTCAAGTGAGAGAATCGGTTTTATTTGATTATCTTCCACCTTATTATTATAAATCAAAAATCAAATGTTAAACAAAAGCTGTGGATCTGGGATAGAAGTACATTTTATATCATGTGTTATTTATTTTTCGTACGATTAACGGTTTTCGAAAAAAATCTAAAAACGTAACACCACAAATACCAGTTAGTCCAGTGCAGCTTAATCGATTTATTATGCGTTGAAATTTTTTTAAAGGTTTAGGAGCCCAGGAGCTCTTTTCCCCTTATTTAATCTGAATACTGAACTTTTTTACAGATTATTTTTTCAGCAATTAGAGCCATTCTATAAGATACCGCAAAAAAAATTCAAAAGTCGAAAATAAGAACTATCCTTTACATCGTCTAGATGATATTTGTTATTTTTTTCTCGTGTTTTGCAAACGACATATTTACCTTGCACAATTCCATTGCGAGAAACAGATCAAAGATCGATGATTTTGTTTTTTTGTTTTATATCATTGTCGGTATAAAAAAAAAACCGCTTGTTTTTATCTCATTCAGATTATCACGTCGCTTGGCTGAGGAACGACACGATAAGACTGACAAATTGTCTGCGAACGCAACCTCGCTGGATGGCGGAGAGGAAAGATATCTTGGGATCGCTGCCGATGAGCAGGGTGTTTTTGCCCGGTACGCACGATTCCGCGTCGTACGCGATACACGAGCGTGCGAACATCGAGAATATCGTCGAGAGATACGTGATAACGCAGGTAAACAAAAAAAAAAGTAATCGCGCAAAAAAAGAGAGAAAGTTTCGACGGATGAAATTTACGGAGGATCGCGTCTGAAGTAGCTGAAACGCTTCGTAATTTTTGCGATATTAATTTTTTCACGACGAATTATCTAATTTGTGACTAAGCAGATTGATGTCAGGACGAGAGAGCCTTTGATTAATGATTGGATTTTAATTAGAGAGTCCGCGCGGGAGGCAGGCGTTGCCGCGCAGAGAGAAAACTATTTCTTTAGATTTAACAATCCTATTTATTGTTCGAAACTGAACTCATATTTTACCGCGTTTCAAACAATAACATAATCTTACGTAACAATTTAAATTAAGTGAACGTTTAATTGTTTCGTTGAGATAAATTAATCACGTTTGTTTGACGAGAGCAATGCGATTTGTTGAAAATAATTTTGTTTCGCGGTCCCAAATAACATTTTATTTCGTGACTGCCTGCAGGCACACGACGCTTTTTTTTTTTTTTTCGTGTGCGGGATCGCATGCGAGCGATCACGACGATTTGACAATTATTTGATTTCCGAATCACGACTGGTCAGTTCTGGCGCCCGCCCGCAATCAAGCACGAAAAAAACATCGTGCGCCGCGGGCTTTACAATATTTAGTTTAACGCTATTACGAAGAGTCAGTAGCCGAATGATCAGACTGTCTAGGCTGTCGATGGAGAGTTCCAATTCAGTCGAGATAATTTCCAACAACAGTTTTCTCTCTTTGCGAGATTAGAACCTGGAATATAAAAACTCAAAAAACTTGAAAGATATATTAAATGGAAAAATAAACGGTCAAATATAGAAAGTCAAACAATCGTCGATTATTGTTTGACTCAAAACTCACAGCTTGTGTTTGAATCATTTCCGATGGGATGTTTCGTTTGTGGAGATCTATAACAAACTTTGTTAAATCTACAATAGTTCTCTCTGCGTATATGTTGTAGTAGAGTTCACACGCGCTCTAAGATCAGATAAAACACTTACAATAACGCTATAGAATAACCGTTGCTGGTAATCGTTAGGATAATTAAACTGCAGGATGTAGACGTGCTCGCACAGCTCATCTACGGGGTTCGATATCTGGACATCAGAGTCGGACATTATCCCAACACCAATTCGGTGTGGTGGGCCAATCACGGTGTGTTCAAGTCCGTCCCAATGCAAAACGTCGTTAATCAGGTCAAGACCTTCCTCGATAACACGAACGAGATCGTGATATTCGACGTTCAGGAATTTCCAGTTGGTAATATTTTAAATAAATATCTTTTTTTTTTTTGTTTAACAATTTATCACATCCCGCACTGCCGTTTTTTTTTACACGCATTGGATAAATATTTTAATATAATTAAATAAATCTTCGATAATTTATTGACCAGGAAGAAAACGTAGAGATATTGTAAATAAAACTATTGTACGCGCGCGAAATATTTTTCTCGTACCTATTATCTCGTTGAAACATTTGAAACATCGTCTCAATACTCTTGTGCGTTTTGCCTTGTCTCTCGATTAATAAAACATTTTGCATTCAATAACGGAAAAATAATGATTGAACGTTACTTAGGTTTCGGGAAGAATCTGGACGTGCATCACGACTTCGTCGGATTTCTCGAGGAACAGTTCGCCGGATACTACCTGCCGAAGACGTACGGATGGACCAGCACGTTGAACATGATCTGGTCGTCCGGGAAGAGGCTGATAATCGGTTACGACGAAAAACGAGTTGTCAATCGTTACGAGAGCGTGTGGCCCTGCGTCACGCATCAGTGGGGAAATGTCAGAACCGTCGAAGATCTGTTCACCTATTTGAATCGCATCGAAACGGAGAGTTTCGGGTACACGTCTCGTACAATCATCGCGCTGCGACGATCTACACAATTTTTAAAAAATCTCGATTCTATACACGAAAATCACGCTTTTAAATCGATGTTATTTGTTTCATTAAACTAGATTTTTACTCATTCTCACGTTTCAGGCATCCCAGATCGATACCGAGATCGGCGATGGCGGAACTAACGCCCAACACCTTGGACGTGATCTTAAATCGCCTCGGGAGCATTCGCCAAATGGCGGAGAAAGTCAATATCAATGTTACAAATTGGTACAACAGCAAGTGGCAACGAAGCGCCAATATCGTCGCTGTCGATTTCGTTCGATCGTCCGGCATCATCGAGACCGCGATCGAATGGAACGAGAGACGGAACGTAAATTGCTGAAGTTGCAGAAACTGTCAAAGTTTCTCTCCCTCTCTCCCCACGAGATCAGACAAGTGTACAAAGTTTCGTCAATATATATTCTCGTACATTTCTATGCCGCTTAATGAGAAGAAATTTTTAACGAATAGTACTTAATAACTTGTTACTTACTTTAAGCAATACGATTTTTATTACGTAGCAATGTTTATATTCGCACGGGAAAAAGCCTTTCGTGCGCGCAGACAAGTTCGAGATATCCAATATTACAACAGGCACAAAAGCGCCTGTCCGGTACATAAATTACATAAATTATTTTTTTTTTTTTTTTTTTTTTTTTATCCCCGAGCGCGTGTGTGAATATTAAATTTTATACGCAGAGGACAAAAATCACGCGGTTAAACGTTTCCGACTAGAGAATTAACAGAAATATATCATAAAAAATTTTTTACAATCGATATTAAAAACGATATGTCATTTAAATTGAATTGTCAATCCTTCTCTCTCTCTCTCTCTCTCTATCTTCTCAAGAAATCTATGGACAAAACGTAACAGTTTGCGCATCACACAATCGCGTAACACCGTTCTTTTCGCGTGACAATCACAGTTCCGCCGGATGTGCGGAATAATGCTCCAAGGACCAACCGAGAGAAACGAAATATATTGTCTGTCGCGCGCGAAGTACAGGTGCGCGATACGAAATCAGTTCATCATCCGGTACAGACGATGCCAGTTCGCGGATATGAAACGAAACGGCGAGCCGCATTGATCTTGCCAGTTGCCGTCGCCTCTTCGCGCGAAAAGGACGACGAAAACGAGAAAAATCCACGCAAGATCAATAGTCAGTTTTTCTCTGTCTCTTGTGAACAAATTTTATAGAATCTCATTTCTTAGAGAATAAATGTCAGAGCAAAAAAAAAATAAGCAACGAGTTTTAAATCTTCGTTAAGGGTGAAACCGTATTTCCACTTTCTCTGTTTGAAAATGTGTGGCTTGTTGTTGTTACTTTTACTGCCGGTCGTAATTTCGCAACCGTGCGAATATTCCCGATACTACACGTGTCAGAACAATTCTCTCGCCTGCCCCGGGGATCAGACATGCACGTTGGTCGAAAATTGTTCGGCGGTTTCATTTTTGATGGATCGAAACGAGCTTTCCGCTCACAGGTAACGGAACACTCCGGTTGTTTCTCTTTTTTTAAATTAAACACCGGAAAACTCATCGGTATTGAAAAATTAACGTGTTGAAAATTTCACGCAGATTACGACAAGCTGTGTGCGGATACGATCGCACGCGCGTGAAAATTTGCTGCAGCGCCGATTATTCCGATTACGGTTATTCCGATCGGCCGATTTACACAAATCCGAACGTCTACCCGACGACCACTACCCAGTCACCCGCGAAGAACCTCGAGTGCGGGAAGACTCTTGTTCGGAACAACGTGGACGCTTTGGGATCGTATCCTTTTGTCGCAAGAATTGGTTTCATAAGCAAGTATTTTTATATTGCTTTAGAAATTAAACCAAGCTGTTTGAAAACTTCATTTTCCTTTAAAAAAACAAAAAAAAAGTCAAAACCTGTGTATATCGTATCACATCGATCTGCGATGTGACGTGTATATATACGTAGCAAATGCATATTTTTCATGACATAACACATACACATACTTAACTTCACTCTTCTACGGATCAGTTAGCTCCGTATTTCTTTCGTTCACACGAAACATGCGCTTTCAGATTTGTTTGTAGCAAGGTATGTTTCGCTTTCAGATGTTTTAACGAATGAGATGAAATATTCGTGCAGCGGCGTGATTGTTAGTGAGCGTACAGTATTAACTACAGCGACATGCGCACTCGCGAAATCGGACAAATACAAATTGTACGTATATATATATGTATATATACATATATGCATACAGCAGAGTCAATAATACCGAAAGATCGCTGCAGAGTATCAATTGTAAGATAAGATCCCGTGGGGATCGTGTTAGCATGCAATAATTAAATTTACAAGAATGCTCATTCGTTATTTAGATGCTCTGTACTCATTGGTGAATATAATACAGAGTCGGATCCAGATTGCAATAAATTATTTTGCGGACACAAAACCAATAGCCACGAAATATCGTATGTTATAAAACATCCGGGCTACGATGCCGCAACTTTCTCCAACAACATCGCGTTGCTTCGCCTTAAGAAAGCTATTGAGTTTACAGGTAAAAAAATTCTTACATTTACAAAATCTCTCATTGATCATTTGTCTTAAAATCGAATATTCAACAATTCTTCTCCAGCCACGGCGCAACCAATCTGCTTCATACCGGAAGACAGATACGTCAGCTTGGGAAGTACATGCACCGTTGTCGGCTGGGGAAAATTGTCCGGCCAGCAAAGTACGTATTAATTGAAAACCGATTATATATAATAAAGCGTCAGTTTATAAGCAGTGTTCATGTAACATCCAAAGTGCTGTAACCCTGTGATCCAGCGCAGCCAACGACGCAACAGTCATTACAGCTAAAACTCGTACCTAAGCAGCAATGTTCGGACTACTTAAGCCAAGGTCTGTCCGTTGAATTGTGCGCCAAAGGAAATTGTGAGCCCTGCTCAGGTTACAGTGGAAGCCCACTGTTGTACAAATATACGGACACATATTTCCTGGTACGTCACGAACACAAACATATAACATATACTACAGAAACGTAGTTCACATCATGTTCATGATCATGTTTCATGTTTTTTTTTTTTTTTTTGTTTTTTTTTTATTTTGCTTTTTTGTTATCAGGTTGGCATCCTATCATATGGGTCTAGTTGCGACTCAAACATCGTTTTTCCATCTGCATTCGTAAACGTGCAGAGATACACAAGATGGATCTTAGAGAACTCTTAGAATTGCCGAGAAGTGCAACCTCGCCGAAAGACTACGATTTTTTGGTATTGGATTTTTTTGCAAGTTTTTGGTTTTTATTGCTTGTATATATATATATATATAAGTCTAAAAAATATTATTTTTGTTTGAATATATTTAAATATTTGCCGCGTGTCATTTCCTTAGCCTCCTCTAGACCCAGCTGATAAGCTAAATCGTGCAGTCTTTTCACTTCCGAGATAAGCCCGGTCATTGCCAAACTACCCAGTTCTGCAAGAAAATATTTTACGGTATTTAGCAATATAAGATGAAGAACGGTGTGCCGATTAATGTTGCAACTCACGATGCAAATGACTAATGTCTTCTGACGAGAGACTTGCTGTCCAAAAACATGGTTCCATCTGGGGCGAATTTTGAGCAACAAACTCGTGCACACCTGGAACTTTATCACTGGCTAACATATACGATATATTATATACAATATGTTGACATGTTCAACATCTGCAAGAAAAGTACTCACTTTGTTCGGGCCACAGATCAGGAGATGCTCTGTCCAATTTTTCTAGACTCATCAGACTCTCTTCCACACAAGACAAATCTATAAAGAAATAGATATAGATTTTTCAACAAAATTTCTACAAAACAATTTGCATTACAATATTGTTGTGTATAAGACAAACACGCATACACACACCATAATAAAGTCCGTAAAGTTAAACACAAAATCAAACAATAAGTGGAAAAAAATAATTAAAAAATCTAGTACTTTCTAACACAGAGTGCAAGTGCCTATGTAACATAAAATGTATATTCTTCATATCAAATGTGTAGCTATAAGAAAACTATATTCTAAAACTACAAGTTTTCTGAACCTCAGAGTGTCAAGGATTATAAAACCAAAACAACTTGAAAATAAAAACATCTATGTCTATCTTTAACACATTTCAGTGCGCATATATCGTTTCTCGATATGTATATGCTACTTATAAATGGTGTTCCACACATGCCCTCCAAACCTTGGTTGTGTTATTAAAAATTCCATGTGTGTTTATCTCTCTGTCCTTCATTCTTAAACCCCGTGCGACTCAAAGGACTTACCCGATTGATTCGCCGTCTCGTCAGTGGCCATAGCGTTTAATTTGATATATATATTCTAAGACTTTTCTGCCAAAAGATTTCGTCAGGATCGACGCTCTCGTGCGTAAAACCAGCGAAATAACGGGAACGAGCGCGTCTACTTGATACGCGGATCCTGTTTTTACTTTTTTTCAATAATTCTGCCAAGACTCCAGGCTTCACTTTACGTGTTATTTTCGCCGACGGTCACTCCTCTGCGAAGCTCCTTGGTCAGTTCGGCCTGCTGCTGCAGAACGTAGACATTTTCTGCCTTTCGGCGCTCACGTCGCTCGATGTCGCGTATCACACCCAAGTGAAGTTGATTCCTGCAATGGAAAAACCGCGGCGCATAACCTTACCGACAACCGAACGTTTCGCGCGACTCTACCTGTCGTACGCCTGCTTGTAATGCACGTATAATATTATTCCGACGGATGTCACGCAACAAAACCCGAAAGCCACCTTGGACGCGAGTGACATTATCCGTAAATGACGAATGGCGTTGTCGCCGTCAGGTTGCCGCACATGATATCGAGAGTGCGATATAAAACATGGCGGAGTAATCGATTGTATTGCAAATCGATTCTCGCGGGTGGTCGCGAATCGAATTATTTCCGAAGGATTGGCCGATGCGATTGGACAATTCCGGATGTTGATTCACATTATTATATGGGCATATTACGTAAATGCAAAATAAAGATAAACTTACATCACGGAGCTAAGATAAGGATTTTTGCGCGAAAAGACGAAGACTTTCGTCTGAAATTCGACGTCAGTCGGATGTTTTTTTTTTCGGCAAACGTCATGCGCGTGCGATAACGAAACGATACAAGTATGTCGAAAATCCCAAATAAGTCTCAATCAATTTGTTTTAGTCGATTTATACTTGGAACGTACGAAGTAGTTAAAAAAAATACAACGATTGAAATCTTTTCCAACGACGGAAAATCGTGTTTTCCGACGGTGTTTAATCACGCGCCAGATGGAGGATAACAATAATGCGCATGCATATTTTCGAGCCAAACCGCGCAGCGCACACAGATGATCGCATAAGTTTGCTCCAGTTGCTTTGCGCGAACGACACGACTCTTATGTACGTAATTACTGAATGTACGTATGATCACACGTATGACTATACGACTGATACGAATTAGACAATACGTAGTGAGAAATTAAAGCATTGTACGTCTACGTGATCGTAAAGAAATTTAGACAAGTTCGAGGAAAAACGCTGCAAGCGTTTATTTTCATGAGTTCAGAGGTTAGTAAATTTGTGATTTTAATCATTCTTCTAACAATAAGTCCGAGCAAGCCTAACGCGATAATAAATTCTAACTTGCATCGATTTTGATTCCATCATTGCGCGTGATGAAAGTGTCAGATATATATATTTTTTTTGATAATTGTTTATCTCAGAGGACACATTCTAATAAAGTTTTTATTCAACGTGTTCTCGTGTGCGAAAGAATCTTAAGATTGCATGAATATTATTATATTTTCTACTTAGATAATAATCGACGTCAGTAGTTTCACATTCTTAGAAGATATTTTATCGACTGTTTGTTCCGTTTTGATATAAACATAATATATATGAAATAATTTTCACAAATGTTTTGTTTTCCAGAAACAGGAATTTTTATTTTTCTATTAGTTTTAGTTTTCTGTGTCCTGATAGATATATTGAATAACATAATTCTAACAAATATTTTTTAATTTGTTATATTCCAGAAGCAGAATACCAATGATATTATTCTTGGTAAAAAACTGTCGTATCTATTGCGTCATGGTGCTATAAAAGAATGTTTAAACATTAAGCCAAATGGTTTTGTTGCTGTCAGCGAAGTGTTGAGGAAATTGCCTTGTCATTTTACTCTGGACGACATCAAGAGAGTGGTGGAAACAAATAACAAGCAGAGATTCACTCTCAAAACCACTAATGGTATTTTAGAGATTAAAGCTAATCAAGGTCATTCTATATCCAAGATCACTGAGTTAAATTTAAAAAAACTTGATCATATTTACTGCGATATAATTCATGGAACTTATCTTAAAAGTTGGGAAAAGATAAAAACTGAAGGTCTATCTCGCATGACAAGAAATCATATTCACTTCGCGAAAGGATTAAACTTTGTCTGTGGTTTGCGTCACAGTGCAGAGCTCTTTATTTATATCAATTTTGACAAAGCGAAACAAGATGGCTTAACGTTTTTTGAATCGGAAAATGGCGTTATTCTCAGTCCTGGAAACGCAAAAGGATTTATTGAACCAAAATATTTTTTAAAAGTACTTATTAAGGATGGACCAGCACTGATGTGGAACTACTAAATATATTGATTGATCTTCACAATAAATTTTATACGTTTTAATTAATATTTACGAAATAAGTTTTAACTGAATATAAAACTGAAAATTTACAATTGATTTTTATTAAGACAATATACATATATATATAATACCTATTGAGATATATTTTATTATTTAATAACAATGACTTCTACATTACCTACTGAATCTGCTAATTTCACAAACTATCAAGTTGCTACAAGCTCACATCAACAGAATGTAAAATCGGAACAAAAAGAAGAAGACAAGAATCGGTTATGGTTGCCAAGAAATTCACTTTATATCACGCCCTTGCCAAAAAATATAAAACGTGACCAACTATTGGCCTTTCTTTATGATTTTGGATCTGTTAAGAGACATTGTTTTGTACGAAATTCTTTAAGGATTGAATATCACGATAGGTACGTATACCAGTAAGAATTAAAACAAAATCAATTTCATATACGCATGTATGCAGATATGTTTCAAACAATAATTAGAATTTCTCATGTGAGTATATAACATAATATTTATATCATTTTATTGCAGTAAGCCTGTTGATGTCTTACTGAGCAAACCGGATTGGTTTCCAGGTGAAAAATTGTGCATAAGAAGACTGAAAAAAAATAAAGATTCCACTATCAACAAAGGTAAAAATTTATATATATTAATTATCTACAAGGTTTATCTCTAAAAATCACCGCTATATATCACATGTTATTCTAAAGGGGCGCAAAAAAATAAGATAAATAAACCCACTGTTGAAGAGGATCCAATAAGATATGAACTTATAAAAGAAGCTGTGGAAAACGAAGTAACGTTTGACAAGCAGTTAGCAGCACTTTTAAACGCGGTACAGCTCACTGAGTTTGAAATAACAACGAGATACAATGTCATTTGCACTCACATGGATGAGGTGTTCAGATCAGTCTTCCCAAACTGTCGAACATACAAGTTTGGTTCAACAGTGGCGGGACTGAGTTTTAAAGAGAGCGATTTAGATCTTTACATGTCTATCGGTAAGCACGGTAAGGAAACTTTTGTGTTTCGTTTTGTGTTGCACATCAAAAATATCAATTTTTATACAATGGATTAAATAAAAGGAACATGTTTTTTTTTTGTTTTTTTTTTTAAGCTCTACCACCGGTTTGCAAAACCCCGGATTTCCCGCCGGATTTATTAACGCAAATGATATTCAAACGAGCGAGAAGAGTAATGTACAGCGTAAAGTCTGTCTTTTCCAATATAATAACGATCCCCAAAGCGAAAACACCTATTATAAAGTTTCGCTACATACCGACCAATGTCTCCTGCGACATCACGTTTAAGAACAGTTTAGGTATCTACAAGAGTCATTTCCTGAGGTACTGCGCATCGCGCGATCCTCGATTACGGCCGTTGATGCTGCTCATTAAATACTGGGCGAGGCATTTTGGAATTTCCGGCATCGGGAAACTTTCGAGTTACGGATTAGTATGTTTGATCATTTTCTATCTTCAACAAGAATCGGTTGGCATTCTACCGCCGTTGCTAAAACTTCAACGATCGTGCACACCGCAGATGGTGAACGGATGGCAAGTAAATTTCGATGAGAATACTGAATTACCGCCTATTAGCAATAACAGTAGTATCGCGGAGCTATTTCACAATTTCTTCTCCTTTTACGGCCAATTTCAATTCAGCCAATATGTGCTGTGTTTATTGGATGGAAAACTGTATCCGAAATGTGATTTTCAACAGCTGGATAAATTGCCTGATTATATGGTTGTGTACAAGGTTTACTGCGCGGAAAACGTTGTCAAGAAATTGGACGTTCAAAAGCCGTTGTGCCTCCAAGATCCCATCGAACTTAATCAGAATACAGGTGCAATCACGTCGGAACGCGCGCTGGTAGCATTTCAAACTTGTTGCATGTTCAGTGCCGACGTATGTAGAGCATCTAGTGAAAACAATTATGACTATTTATTGAAAATGTTATTCGATTCGGGTAACGCTCCGCCTATGGCGATGAAGAAGAAGAAAAATAAAAATAAGAGCAAGTTCAAAAGTACGATACTACCTGGCCGGTTTCTTCAAGCCGGATTGCCGAAGGATTTCGCAGAACGCAATGACGTTCCCAACAAAGAGAGATACGTGAGAGACAATTGGTATTTTCTTATCTTCAATCTAGTACGGGATATCTTCGAAAAGATTTTCAAATTACACGTTGAGGTGGTTCTCACCGATCCGGAAATGAAGCAACAGAAAGTCGAACTGTTGGCCGATGACATGCTATCTGATGTGCACACCAGAAGTCATCAGAAGATAACACTGCACTGCGTAGGCACCAAGTGTGTGTGGTACAACAGGAAGAAAAATAATCGGACTCTTCTGGATATTCAAATGAGTCTTCTCGAGAAAGAGGCGATCATATCGGACAAAGTGTTGGAAGACTTGGACGAGCAAGACGAGGCGAACAACGTGCAACTAGATTTTACGTGTGTGCTAGAGAAGTCACAGAATCCGGTGTCGATAATTATCACGTTAACCGACACGAACAGCCAGAATCATATTTTTCGACAATTTGAGTGTTTCGTAAATAGCTGGATACCAAAAATAATCGATAAAACGTTGTTGCATATGTTGCAGTACGAGAAGACGTACGACACTTTGTTTTGCAACAAAAAATCATGACAGTCTTAAAACTATAAATTTATCTTGTATTTTTTTTTCAACATCTATTGAGAATTAAGGATATTTGACGTAACGTTTTGATGTATTTTAATAATGTTACTTTGAAACTAAAACATCCGTGTGTATATATTCTTTAGAAGGAACTTGTTCAAAAGCTCCAGAAGAGAAAATATAAATTCGAAGATTGTAACTTGTTTTTCAACAGTTATAAACTGATGTATTAAAAAGATTGCCATAAAAAACAACTAACAACATAGAAGAATACATCTCTTTTACAACAAAAAGAAAAAAACTTTTTGTTTTAACAAGTACTTTGCAAATTACAAAAACTTTGTAATTTTACAGTTTCGACTTTTCTCGCGTAGTAAATCTTATTATCGGTTGATCACATTTTATTTTATCTTTTGTAAAGTTCACCGATTACTTTCAAATATTTTAACTGCGAAGTAACACTTCTGGACACAGTGTACCAGCAATGTTTATTATTTTGTTTATTTATTATATACTTCACAATTTATTATTGCATGCTTTATAATGTTTTATGTATAACATACGTAAAATAATTGCAGCTAACGAATTTACTACAATTGACAAATGTAAAAGTGCTGCAAAAGGTCGAAATGAATAATTTGTTTTCTGGTTTTTTAGTGTTTTATCTTAATTTTCTTTGTGGAGTTCTCTTCACTGATTAATTTCACATAGTCTAACTGTAACCACTGTGTACCAGCAATGTTGTGTACTATGTTTAGGCTATTTGTTATTTAACTTATATTATAAATTTTCGTGTACGTACGCGACACATCCAATTGGAGTTTATGAATTTGCAATTAAATTTCAACGTAAAAAATCGGATCAATGAATAGATTGTTTTTGTTTCTTTTTATTTTTTTATGCGCATATTAATAATATTTTTTTACACATCTCTATGAGAAAATACAGGATCTTGTGACAAAATGTTTATACAAATAGAACTGTTATATTTGCGACTCTCTCTCTTGCGCTCTTTGTACCTGCGCCAAAGAGATTTGTTGACTGCGTTACTACGTTTTTTTTTTTTTTTATTTGCACGAAGAAGATTTAATTTTTGCTATTCTCACGGAGTTCTCTGGAAATCTTCGTGCGACACAAGAAAATGCGGCAATCATTGCCGGGCAATTCAGTCTATCTCCGCATTCTGCAAATCTTTTTGGGGATTACGGTGTATATTCTCATTATTTCTCATCGACGTAAATAAATGTATTTATTTTAAGTGCAAAACGTGTAAAGTAAAATAAAGATCTAATACTTCAAAGCTTCTACTTTTTAATTTCGATAATCTCCCTGTTATTTTTTTTTTTTTATAAATGAATTTGTACTTTGTGGGGTGCGCGTTACACTTCGTGTACTCTTTCGGTCTCTGTTTTTTTCCGTCACGCGCAATTGTATATGTTTGTTTCATTCGAAGTGCAGACGTCGGTGCGAGATCAGCGAGCTGCCGTAGAACAAACGTCCGTTTCGAGAACGTATCAGGGGTGCGAATTCCACGAGTATTAAAAGAGCAGTGTGTGCCGTTTCGAAGAGAATAACGAAAAACTATTTACATGACTGAATGTGTATTGTGTGTACACAGACGAGTATATTGTAAATATACACACGTGCGTACTTGATTTTCGAAGGCAGTGAGAGAAGAGGAGAGAGATTGATTAGATAATGCGCTTTAATATTATTTCCAAACAAATAAATCACTACCGAGTGTGTGTCGCGTTTTGCAAACAACAATAACACCAGATACACCGAGAAATCTAACTTGTTAGATCATAAAATAGCAACACGTTAGACTTGTAGAGTCGCAAGACTTTTGTTTTTGCTCTTGTGATTGAAATTTTGTTTCACGATCAAGTAGCTCGCAGAAATGGCCATTACTTAGTACATTTGAATGTCATGTGGTTGTCTATATATAAGTATAATAATGCGGGAGAATATAGTTAGTTAGGTTAGTCCCGACGCAAACATGGCGGGTTAGAAAACTCATCTAATGATACGTTTTTCAGCATTTTTCCTTTGATTGCGCGACAATCGATTTTAAATCATCATCTTTTGTTTTAACAACCATTGATCCCCAGTACAACACAGCATCCGGTTCAAAGTAATATTTATGCAGTATAAAACATCAACACATTTGTAGTTTCCTATAAAAAAAAAAAAAGAAAAAAAACGCCATAAGTAACCTACCGTTGTGGTTTTTTCAGAGTTTACGTGTGTTGAATTAACGGGTGTTTCAGTTTGTTAAAAGTGTATTACATAATATCAAATGTCCTGTAAAAACACAGCAATGAAATGTGTTTGAAATTAGGAGATTGCAATAAATGAAACAAGTACTTAAGCTAAATATAGTGTGGACACAGCACAGTTTATGCTGCAAATTACAAACAAACGTTTTTGCAAATGTGTAGAATTGAAATAACAACCTAACATCTAAGAGAGAAAGAAAGAGAGAGTAATTGTTGGAACATATTGTACACTTGCTCGTGAGACAAACGACAAACAACCTTGTGCACACACACGTAAATCTTCAAGAAACGTAGTTGAATTTTGACAACGCAAGGTTGACAGAGATAATCGAATAATTAATTGAAAGATTTCTATACTCTTCTTTGATTACTTCAGACTGTCGAGGTAATCACAAGTTGGCGAGCAATATGAATAACACAGAAAATAAAAAAGATAACAGCCAGAAAGGCGATCAAGGAAACAAGCCAAGTGAAAATAGGGAAACTATAGGCAAGATATACTTGAAGAAACCTGAAGAGTTGAAATCTGCGTCAAAGAATCCTAATAATGATGTGCAACGTGCAATTGAGGGCCTCAAGGAAATACCAGACGAAGAACTGCAGGATTTCCTTGATGTTAAAGAATTTATGGAGGAGCTGGACGTCTTGGACGCGTGGGAAGAAGATAAGAACGTGGGAGATGAAGAGAAAACCTGGGAGAACAAGCAGAACTCAGCGGAGTCTACAAGGCAAAAGAAGAGACGATCATCTAGGTAGTTTCATAAATATGTAAATGATTTATGTGTAATGTCATATTGTTACTATAAAATATGTAGAAATATAATGTTGTGTAACATAGTTCTGTTAAATGCAACTACAGGAATATTATAAAAAAAAATTGTAACAATATAATGTTTAAATTAATTATGTTACTTATCATACAATTCTAATAAGTTCTAAGTCGTAAACTCATTCTGCGTATATTAAACCGTTACTTAGATTAAAAAAAGTTTTATCTCTTCTCTGATAAATAATTGATGACAAGAGTAATTATAGGGACCGACATCATCCCGAGTCTAAAGGGTCTTCCAGTCGTGAAAAATCGAAGAGAGAAGAAAAGAAACGCGAGGAGACTCGGCGGGATCCTTCGAAGAGTATGAAGGACATCGAGAAGGATAAAATCAAAGCGAGAAATACGCAAAACAAGCTTCTCGCTGAGAAGGAGAAGGCGATCAAAAACCTGCTGGATTCGGACAACGTGGTACCGCCTGGCACCGAATCTGAAGCCATTCAAAGCATCAAAGAGGAACAGAATAAGGAGCGATTTCAGCGTGAAGTTCAACGGAACAGGGAACGTCGTAGAAGCACCGATCGCCACGTAGATCGTTACGACAAGTTGAGTCCGCAACGGCGCAGAACTCCCGAAAGATATCGGCTGAGTCCAGCTTCTCGACGAAGAAGCCCTTTTATTAAACTGAGCCCGGATCGTAGGAGCGTTGAAAGGTACAGAAGTCCTTTTAGATACAATAGTCCAAACAGATGGAAACTTTCACCGCGAAGTATTCACGAAAGAAGGACTCCTATATTAAGCCCGGATCGACGAAGAAGTCCCAGACGAAGCAGTCGAGAACGACGGTCTAGCGTAGACAGAAGATGGAGCGTCGAACGTCATAGAAGACGCTCCGACGTGTTTGAACGGTAAGAAGAGACAATATATTGTTAATCTGTCTCTTTAATACTTTTAAGTATTAAATAGATATATTTTTTATTCTCTTAATTTAAATAAAAAAAACAGCTAAAGATTTAAAAGTCTTACTAGCATCTGCACATAAAGATTATGTTTTGTACGTGTAATGTTATGTGAACACATATTATATGTACACAACTCGTGTTTACGATAGATATAATTTAAAAAAAATAGCGTATTAAACTACATTTTTATTGTATATTGTACATAAACATATCAATGTACTAGTTTACATTCTAATAATTATTGTGTGTGTATCGTATTTGTAACTGCTTCGAATTGTTAAGCCGAAGAACTCGTTCTCGCGACCGGAGCCGCAGTACGGACCGCATGAGAAGTCGATCCCGCGACCGAAGGAGCCGCAGTTTGGATCGCCCGAGAAGACGTACAAGTCGTTCGCCGATAAGCAGACGATACAGTCGTCGAACCAGAAGTCGCACCAGATCGCCGGAAAAACGCGGCAGAAGACGTTCGCCTTTCATCAACGAATTGAGAAGACAATTAAAGGAAGAAGCGATGTTGCCGTCCGATACGAACAGCAGCGTATACGTGCCGTCGAAAATGGAAGGCAGGTCACCGTTGCTCAGCACTCCTGTGTTTAAAGAAGATCCTATGTCGCAACCACCTGTAATGCCTTCGTCTTACATGCATCAGTCGGGTCCTCAGCCGCCACAGCAGCCGCCGCCGCCGCCGCCGCCGCCACCATCGTCTGTACCACCTATGCCGACTGGACCGCAATTTATGAATTTTGAACCTATGTCGGGTGTACCACCGATGAATTTTGAACCCATGCCTCCGCATCCTTTGCCTCAAATGGCCACTCCTATCGTCGAATATTCTTCTGGCCCGGTCTTGTACAATCAACCAACTGCCGTTCCTAACCAACCGCCAATCCCACCAGTGGGAGTCGGTCCGTCGATGCTCTCCGCACCATTACCCACGCCGCAACCTGTACCCGCTCCGATAATGGATAATCGCGCGCAGATGCCCTATAACGCGTCACACGAAGCATCTTCCGCTCGGCGATCGCCGTCTCGCCAATTTGAACCGTCAAATAAACCTAAGAGTCATTCAACCGCATCCATGTCGCAGAGTTACGCAGAACGTGGACCATCGCGCAACGAATTTCGTGCCTCGCGCATGGAACGAATGAAGACACCCGAACCGCCAATCATCTCCAAGCCAAAAGTAATTGCAATAGCAATTAATAATTTTCTTTTGTTTCGGCAACAAGTGTTTGTCAACACTCTGTGCTGCCACGGAGTTGATGAGTATTAGTTATCTCAATTTCTTTCGTTCTATATATCGCATTTACTTCAAACTTCGGATTGTGTGCAGGAATTAGAAATTAATGCCACTTTTATGAATTGATCTTGCAGCAATCCGAAAAGACCAGCTTGTCCAGTCTGTTGGAAGCGTCTGTTTCAGCCAAAGGTGCGAGTATGTTTTTTTTATTTTGTTAACGCGTTTTCCGATTTTAAAGATTCTCGTACAGATTCTCTATACTTTTATCGCTCGACCACAAGGAAACGACCATGTGGTCCTTTTTTTCATTTGTGAAATAATACTAATTTCTTGTGTTTTCTTTTTATTGCGTTCTTTAGATCCATCTAATATACCGGTGTTGTATCCAGGTAAGAACTTTGACATTTTCAATAAGTGTTTTTTTTTTTCCCAATTGTGCTACATGAGTTGAGTGACTATGTATTATATAATCTATGAGACACACATATTGTCTCGCAAAAGAGTGTGTGCTCTTTTATACATAAAAAAAAAAAAACTTTCAATGACACAATGTATGTGGAGATCATATAAGAAGCATGACGTATACAACGTATTTGTATATAAATTATTATGACCATCGCACGATTCGCGTTTTAATTCTATATGCGACTGTTTTTCTTTCTACCGATAGGATTCAAGCCTGAAATAATGCGACATTGTGAACAAGCATTGTGCCAGCTTCCATTTGAGGATCCGCGTTTAAAAATGAAGGGTAGATTTTTCTACTGTCGCGACGAAGATAACGAAACGCAAGCGAAAGACGATACCGAGGATCACATGTCGAATTCGATACTTTTGCAGAAGAGCAAAACCAAGATATACTGGGAAGAGAACAACACGGAACAGATACCGGTTCCGAAAACAACAGCTCAGACGCATCAGAAAATTTGCCAGACAGACGCCGTGGAAACGGAAGCAAAGGGCGTACAGGCGGGCTATACCCCGATCATGGTCGATTCTGAGACCCAGGTTTATCCTCACGATATCCAACCGATAAAAGAGGAAAAGCGATCGATAATGGACCGTCTCGACTGGGGCGGCCAACGAGAAACTTATGAGTACGCGCCCGGTTCGCGATTCCGCGAGGTCGAGGATTTGAGACACAGTCTGAGTAACTCCTCGCAGAGACGTTCTTGGAACAGACCGGTGTCTCCCAGAAGATCCGACGAGCACGAACATCGTTTGGATCCCGACGATGCGTCCAGGCACTATAGACTGGATTCTCCTGCGAGAAGCAGAGATGGGTTTTCTAGTCACAAAGCACGCGACCATTATATTCATACCGCGCGTACGCCCGAGTATCACGCGCGTTCGGTGGAACGCGACGATTTTCACGACAGAAGAAGCGAACACAGCCGCGGAGAAAGCCCCATGGAATTGGAGTCCGAGGACGAGTACCCGGACGAGCATACATTCCAAAGAGGAGGAGGAGGATCTGACTGGCACGGGCGAGTTACGAGAGGTAAAAGTCACGTTCAAAGAGGAAAGCATGTGGGAGGAAGACCGTATCGGGGAAGTCGGGGAAGCTTTCGGGGCAAGTTTTGAGACTGTGTTATACATATGTAAAACAATTTGTTGTGTTATCAACAAAATGAAATAACCTGCGCTAATATTATTATATAGTACACATGTATAAAAATGTTACGATAAATATTAAGTGAAATTGTTTTGCTTATGTTATATGTATAGAAGAAAACAAGAAAAAGAAATAAGATCCTCACAACAATCGCGCAAGCACACAGAAATTTACGGTGAAAAAGACAGTGAAAGGCAATATTCTCCCACATGTGTGTGTGTCACACAAGTGTTTGATCATCCAAGAGATCGAGTGCGTGGCACGTGGTACGTGGACAAATGGAGGAGCAAAATCTTCAAGATTTCCGTTTTATTTTGTTTCGTCACGTTACGAGAATCAATCGTTAAATTAAGCAAGAATACGCAGATGTAATCTTGTGTCACAACCATTGGCACAAATGGTGATAAACGTTTGGTCGCGTACAGATTTATTATTTTTATGTATAAGTCAAGAATATATTGTGTAACACAACACTGTCCTGAATACAATAAAAGTTGCAAAATAAATTGTAAAACCTGTGCGTCAACCCTGTTTCATCGTGAGAATATTTTTAGATGTAAAGGATCGTCAAATACCATTATTGTTTTTTTTTTAACATTTTGTCTGACTGCACGAATTGCGTAGTTTTAAATTACCTGAGCGTAAAGAAAAAAAAGATCAATGTTCGTCGATTTTTTTTTTTTTTTTTTTTTTTTTTTTTTTTTTTTTTTTTCAATGATAAGACTTCATTTGCGTATTAATCTGGGACAATTGCATCGCGCGCTTTATCGCTCGAGCGTTACGTCATTTATGTACATGTACTTGTGCAGTCCCGCCGCTCATTAGTTTCGCGCGTCATTAGCAATTTTTTTCCTTTTTGATAAGTTTTTACACGTACTTGTCGCGTTCTCTGTGTTTAGTTTTGTAAGAAAAAATAAAAAACCACAATTTTGTAACGAGTGCCATTTAACGCGTCGCGCGACCTCTAATAGTATATCGTTATAAAATTGCACACTTGTTTACGACGTGTGTCGCAAGTACACCGTCCTGCACTTAGCAACCTTTGGAAAAATATTATAATACTTTGCAAACTTTTTGAAAAATTATATACTTTGTAGCCGTATACATTTCTGTTATCTTCTCATCGAGTTGTAACGCAATACAAAAAAAAACTAGTGTATTATATTGAAATACATTGTTTCAATAAATATATTGCAATTGTAATTATTGATACATGTGCGGACTACGGATAGATAGTTACTAAGCAAAAAAAAAAAAAAACAAAAAAAAACAAAAATCAACATAAATTTGCGGCAACTCTCGCTCTTTAAAAAGTTAATTGCGCAATAAATCGCATTCCTTTAATTTTCGAGCACAATACTTTACTTCAAATTGCTCCGTGAGCAATTTGTGCCGTAATTTAATGCACATTCAGTTTACAAACGTCTGTGGTTTGAGTTGCTCGCAATTTCGTTTAGCATTGCTTGAAGATAAATTTATATCGTGGGAAAAAAAACTCGACAACGCGAGGCGTCTGTTTTCCTAATTAAAAACATGATCAACCATTAGATTCTTACCCTGATTTATTTTTCGCTGAATTGCTGAATGCTAATAGGGTGGAATTTTTTATTCGCCAAAACGTTGTCGGAAAAGCGGCCGAAAGAGATGGGAATAAGTCACATTTCATAAGCGATTTCGTTCGTTAAGCCGTTCCCATAGGTTATAGATACCTCGACGTTCGCTGATTGGTCTCGCCGACAGACTTGTCCGGCGCGAACAACGCAAGCTAATGTGGTGGCGGTACTACGCGCCAATTAGAGGCGCCATCTGACGCTAATTGGGCGCATCTGTTGTTGTCAAGCGGCACGACGTTGCGTTGGCAACGCGTGTAGGCGACGGCGCGACCCCGCGAAGGCCGTGGCGAAAGTGAGCGCGTGCGCAATCGCGCTCGCTTACCGCCACGACGGTGGCGCCTTACGTCGCCGCGCGCCACCGAACGGCCGACACGCGAATCATTCGGCATGGCTCCAGCTCCATGTTCGCCCGTGAAAGCGATGCGGTATCCCCGCGGTTAGGACGTTGTGCGAATTTCGTGTGTGCTGCGGTAACGTCGCGTGTTGGGCGCCGTGCGAGCCGCGGATCCGTACGTCCGCTTGACGTCGCGATCGGTGCTCATTCGTGCGCGTCCGCGAGCCAGTGGTGCGTCAGACAACCTCGTCGTGTCGTGTGTCTCAGTGTGGCGTGGCGGCACAGCAACAGCAGCGGTAGCAGCAGCAGCAGCAGCAGCAGCATCGGCGGCAGCGGCAACGATCTCGAGAATCTCTCGGAGCAGCTTGTACGAGGCCGATCACGGCGGCTGCGGCGCGAGCTGGCGAAAGGGAGCATCCATCGTCGGAGCGTGTCGGCGGCAGTGACGGCGACAGCAACGGCGGCGCGTGCTGCGAAGACGAGGTGAATGCACGGCGGCCGCGGTGTGTGCCAGTGGTGTGCGCGCTCGTCGCCCGTGGAAACCCGCCAAAACCCGCGGCCGCGAACAACCACCACTACTATCACCACCACCACCACGACTACTACCACCACCACCACAACCACCATCACCATTATCATTAACAGTAAGAGTAACAACAATAACAACAACAACATTGATACCGTCGGCGGCTGGTGGACTGTCTTAGCGCGCGATCACGGTGACGGTGACTGTAAAAATCTCGTGAGCAATAGCAATAACAACATAAACATCGTCGGTATCATCGGCGACAGCGGTAGACGTCGCGATACCTTAACACGACGGCGACGACGTCGTTGTCGTCGTGCCGTCTCATCATCATCGTCGCCGACGACGTTGTTGTTCCGGCGCGTCCGGGCGTCGCGCCTTTTTTCTCGCGACGCCGTCGCCGGTTTTGCGGCTAATACGGAGCGGCGGTGGAGAGGCAGGAGAGAGAGGAAGCGTGACGGCAACGGCAGCGGCGGCGACAGCGGCTACTGCCCACAGCAGCTCACAACACGTCGCCGGCTCGCACGACTGCGCCGGCGGCGGTGGCGGCTGCGTTCTGTTATTATTTTGCCGCGGTGCTTTGGACCCTTCGAACTGTGGGCGAGTTCATTGCGGCGCTGTCGCGGGGGGTGTCACCGCGCTCTCCTCAGTACATCCTCCTCCTCCTCCTCTTCTTTCTCTCTTTTCTCCACCTCTTCTGTCCGTCTGACGGACGCCGCAGCAGCGCCGGCGTAGACGGAGCGGGCGCCTCGTGATCGTCAAAGCGCGTCAACGGACGAAGATCGGGGCGCGTCCTCAAGGCGCCCGTCGGTCCCATCGGGGTCCGGGGACCCCGACGACATAAATTCTTTTCTCAAGATTAGAACGTGGTGACTCGGCGCTAATTCGTTGTCTCCTTTCCCCTCTTGCCATTCCACCGTTCCGGTTTCGGAAACCACGTTGACTCGCGAAAACCCGAGAGTGTGATCGAGGCGCGCTCGAAACCACGTGATAACACACGGCGATAAGCAAAGCGAGACGGCAAGACAGTCAGTCAGTCAGTCAGTCAGTGGTCTTCGCGCGGGGATACACCGATTGACCATAACCTAAAAAAAAACAAAAAAAAAAGAACAGTAAACAACCGCTCGATTCTTCTCGCGCCCTAGTCAGTGAAACACGAAAGAAAAAAAACCAACGTCTCGACGCAACACACACACATCGCAAGGGATACGCCTCCTCACCGGTGCTGTGTCGTCCGAGACAGTCTTACGCGCGCGTTTCCCCGATTTCGGAGCACGGAGACTCGATCGCTCGGTGCGCGCGCGCTCTTATAATCGCTCTATAATCGCAACTTTATAATCGGATTAATTCGTTTTTTTGTTTTTTTAAGAACAGCGTAATAACAATAACAATAATAATAATAATAGAAAAACGTGTCGAGACCGATTCTGGGACAGGAACGCCGTTTTAACAAACGGAAACGCCGCAAGTGCCCACGTGCGCGCCACAGTGTGTCACTGACGATCATCGGAGAGCGAGAGAGAGAGAGAGTTACATTCTCTCTCATCCGTCACAGTTCTCGCGAAATTGATATCATCACGGATTCCGTTTTCTCGCGCTTCGTCGTTCCACCTGTAAAACGATAGAGAGAGACAGAGATACGCGGACACGCGAGTTTCACGGCCGCGACCCGATTGCGATCGCGCGAGAAAGGAGAGGCGCGCAGCAACGAGGCGTGTAGCAACGGAGGTGATAATCCTCGCCGCCTTACGTGCGCGTGTGTGTGCGTGTGCGCGTGTGTGCGCGAGATCGTGTGTGGATCGGGGGGAAAACTCGCTCCCCGTCGTTCTCTCGCGTCGTCGTCGTCATCGTGTGTCGTCCCTGTCGTCGTCGTCGCCGTCGTCATCGTCATCGTCATCCGAAAGCGCGCGCGGATACGCTCTCTTCTTCGTTATGCGCGCAGTGACAGCTCGACGACGGTAAACCGCGCGACGGCGGTGATTTTTTTTTTTTTTTTCCACCTCCAGTGCTTCGTCGTGAACGCAATAACCCTATTGCACATCGCCGCATCGAACGTAGTCCAGTTTTCGTCCGTCTGGTTTTTCCCACACAGCCCCCCTTCCATATTTTTTTCAGTGAAGTGCGTTGAACAGTGAAACGTAAGAAAGAAAAAAACGTGTGTGGTGCCCCGCGCGTTACAATTGTATTGTATACGCACGTACACGTAATAGATGTATATGTACACGCACACACGTACGTCCGCATTGTCCAGTGTGGCCGATAGTGGCGAGTTTCGTTTCTCGCGCGTGTATCGAGTTTGATTTCCTTCCCTCCTCGAGAGTTTTTCACGCGTGGAACCCAACCCACCTGTCTCTCTTTCGTTATTTTCTCCCACCTCCCGAAGAGTGTGCGACGCTGCTCGGAGAGGAGATATACGCGATTTTTTTGTCTCAACCTGCGAGAGGAGAGGAGAATCCTCGCATCGAGAAGGTACGTGTTGCGACGTGAGTCAAATCCTCTCTTTTCGTTCCTCGAGAGAGAGAGAGAGAGAGAATTTTGAGGTTAGGTCGCTCCTCGGCAGAAGCCGCGCGTCCTCGCGTCGCGCTGGTCGATCGAACGGTCGAAAGTCAGCGCGTGTCACTTGCGACACATCGCGTTGTGTGTGTGTATGTACGTGTGTGCGCGCGCGCGCGCGCGTGTGTGTCGTTGCACTTTGTTTACGTGTTTTTCCGTGCGCGCGGTTGCACGCGTTTTCTTCTCGCGTGCGTGCCTCGAGAGATGCACCGAGGTCAGCGTTTTCGAGCGAAAAAACACCGAGCCGTTTGTTACGTCGTGGTGGTGTTGGATCGCGCTCTCGTGTCATCCGCGCGAGTTTCTCCGGAGAGACGCGGATCTAACCTCAAACTCTCTTTTGTGTTGTAAGTACGTGTATATATAAACTTACGCCGCGCGTCTCTTTCTATTCGCGCGGATCCCGCTCTTTCGCGCTGGGGAAAACAGCTGTTCAAAGCGGCGTCGCGAGTTTTTTTTTTTTTTTTTTTGTTTTTTATTTTGTTCGCGCTTCCCTTCTCGCGACAACAGCTTGCGGCGCGCGGAGAATACAATCAAAAAATTTAATCATTTGAAACATTCGTCATTTAAACAATTTCTTGTGATCATTGCCTTTGTTCCGGCAATCAAAGGCAATTTCGAGCGTTTGTATATGTGGACATTTGTGTATCGACCGCCCGTTTGTGTGTGACCGCGTAGTTTTGTTTCTACCCTAGTCTAGTTGCCGAGAAACTGGCTTTCTCGAATGAAAAAGCGAGTTTCCATTAAAACAGAAATGAAAACTTGTTTAATGGCAAACAGATAGCCTTTAATAATTGCGTTGTGTCTCTCTTCAGAGAAGAGATTCGGAATACAATTGATCTCATTTCGGTGCACTTGAACGCATGTACTTATATCCAATATATAGACACGGTCGAAGACACGGACGCGACTCTCCGCGTCCTTGCATTGTCGCGCATTTCGTATTATCGCGCAATCACGTTAACAAAACGCGACGAGTGCGTAAGGTAACCGGGCAATCTCGCCGCAATTACGCTTGCAAAAGTCGCGGTGTGCGTGGAAATAACGAGGAGAATCTAAAACGTAAAACGTACAGCGCAAAATTGCGCGACAAAGCGCAATTTTATTCGGCAAACAATTTCGACGCGTCTCGAGACGCGTGTTCCTTGGGGCGGGATTTCGCGTGGCGCAAAAATACTTCTTTTTTTTTTTTTTATGTAACACGCCGGGGGGTTGTTCGGGGACGGATTGTGTGCGTTTCAACGGAGGAGCATCTTCCTCTCGCAGTTCATTGGCATCGTCAAAACTTGATTGCTGCAAAAATCCTACAGGTGGCAACACCGCATAGAAAAGGTGCAAATCGCGTAGTAAAAAGACCTTCGCGCGCCTTCGTCGCGCGTCGTCTCGTTGCATTTCACATTATCGCGCAATCGCTCGATTATTGCGCGTGTCGTTCGAAAACAAAACGAAGTGACGTCGATGAAAACTATGCGGGGATTCTCGCTCTCCTTCTCTCTCTTTTTCTCTCTCTCTCTCTCTCTCTCTGCCTCTCTGAACGTCTCGATACATATCTCGTTCTCTCCGGTCGATTTCTCCGAAAATTGATTACGAACTAATTCTAAGAAAAGGTTCACCCCATATATCTTAAAGTAAATACATTTTATCTGAGAGATAATAACGCGGAGAGTCGCACGTTATCTGCTTCGTACAAAAATGATATTTTATTTAAAAATAATATCGATCATATTTTTTTTTTCTCTGAACAGCTCTTAAACTTCTCTCTCTCTCTCTCTCGTCGATGTCGTTTCTAGAAAACGTTTTAATATTCAAAAATTTAAATACAAGTAAACAAGTTCATGTTTCTAATTGTTTCTTGATTGCTTTCGCAACACACACACACACACACATACTCGCAGCTTGTTGACGTAATTGCGAATTAGAATGATCAATAATTTTCAAGAGAGTCGTCGTAAGTTTTCTTGTTTTTTTTTTTTGTTTTGTTTGAACGACATTTGAATTATTATCGCGAGTCAATATTACCGCGTCGCGTTTTAACGTCGTTGTATAAAAATTGTGCGACCTGTGTGTTCCTTCGTTTCCGTTTTTGTTCCTCTCGACGAGATAAGAGATAGTTCCGGCGATTGTATTTTCGAGTATCGATCCCGGTACACGTGTACGTGCATGGCTTTCCGAAATAAGATCCTAATTTTGGCGCGACGACGACGTTATTATCAGTTTGATATTAAATTACGTGCCACGAATCAATAACTCCGGTTCCCCCCCGAGCATAGACGTATCGCGATTACATCTCGGCACCGAGAATGTGGTTTTTTTTTCTTTTTTTTTTTTTTCGTGCAAATTACACTCGCCGGCTTATCAAGGAAAGAGGGGACAGAGGGGAGGGAGAAATCTCCCTCGAGAGATTTTGCGCCTTGAAGAAGTCACGCGCGGGATATGCACTCGTCGGCCGATTTCTCCGCCTTTATTGATTCGCTATGACTTTCGACGCATCGACGACGCGCTAACAAACCGCCTTGAAACACGTTGAGTCACGGCGCTCGTGCGTATAAGTACGTACTTATATCTCTCCGCGCGTTTAAAACAGGAATGTGTCACTACTACTCGCTTCGCTATTGATCAACGTTAATTTATTTTTTTTTCTTTTTGTTTCTGTACGTCTTCCCGTTTCTCCGAATAACGGATCGCACCGCATTGTCTTCCTCTAATGCCAACTTATTGACCATTTGTTGAATTTTTCGCGCGCGACACGCGTCGACTACGCGTTCGCTTTACTCGCTAAAATCTGCTCGCGAACATGGGGGATTTTAATCTCGACGAGGTGAGAGATTTCGTTGGAACTTGACACCGTAAGTTTATAATATTTTCGTCAAAATATTCGCTTTTCAATTTGTCCCTCTTTTTTTTTTTTTTTTTTTTTTTTTTTATCTGAAGAACAAATTGATAAGATCGCGTTATAACGCGATACGGAAGCGTACTTGTACGACGAATAAAAAGAGAGAGAATTTGCTTACACGCGGTAGAATTCCATGCCGACGTTGCAAGCGAAGTTTCTTACGTCGCGCGACGACGACAACTCGCTTAATCAGCATCGACACACTCTTTTCCTTATCGCCGCTATGTGTGCCGTAACTGATTCACTGTCCGAGATATATACTTTAATCGTTAAAATTCGCGCGAGCTCTCTCGATTGCCACTTTTTGGCGATTTCGCTCCTCGTCGCGGAGTAGAAAAAGGAGAGGAGGACCGGGGCGGGAAGTCTCGAACGTACACGGGACACGAGCGAAGTATCGATGGTAGGTCAGTTACGGGCGACATTTATCAGACGCGTTTGTGCGTGGCGCCCGTTAATTCGATTCGTGACGATGCTTTTTCGAATTTTTCGGCGCTTATCAGGCGCGCGTCGCGCCTTCGTTTACACAGCGGAGGAAGACTCGTTGATAAAAGAAAAAAGAAAAAAAAACGAAAGCGATCGCCCGGGTGTGATTAGCGGCACGTACGGTTACAGCCCCGGTCGGCTTTTACATTAATTGCACAACGCGAAAGAAAATAATCTCGTCAAATTTTTTCTGAGTAAGACCCAAAAAGCAATTATTAAAATTATTGTTTCTTCTTTTATTAATAAAGAAATTATTGGATATCTTGCGTTAGGCCCTTTGTTAGGTCAGTACTTTTTTTTTTATCTTTGTTTTATTTTAGTTCGTTAAACTCGGAGCATTTTTTTTTAGTTTACTTACGTAAAGAAATTTACCACATTTTCACGATGTTAAAGCAAAAAACTTATCTTAATTAATTTCGACCGATGTTTTTCATGTAGTTCCTCGACTGCGATAAAATAAATCGCGCGGTTTCCGCGACTTGGCGGTTTACGCAAGCACCTGCGAGGGTTAAGGTCAAGTTTTAGTTTCCGCCACGCGCTTCGCTTTTTTTGTGCCCCGTTTTACCCTTTCGCGGAGCAAAACCGCGTGTATTTATGAGCGTTCTCGTAAAATTCTGACCTTTTTTCGCTCTTCGCGCATTCGACGGAGTATCCGAGGAAATTATCTGACCTTTCGCGTGCCGACGTTTGCAGACCCGATTAAGAAAAGAAAGTGCATCCGATAACGATCCTTTTAATAGATTCTTCACATTCTACGAGTCGTCCCGCCGGCCGGCCGTTTGTTCGAAATTACGCGAGAATGCAGGAAAAATACTTATTAACTCCCGTGTGTAATTTTATTATGTGATTTTTGTGTGTTTGCGGCGGTATAAAACGGTAATGAAAACAACCACGCAATTTTCGAACAATGTACAAACGCGAGTCAAGCGGATTCGCGCTTATATCTGTTTTTAACGAAGCAGCCTGTTGTGACGTTGCAATTAAATTTCATACACGCGAAATAAACGGATGTGTGTTTAAAATTCCGACGCGCGCGCGCGCGCACACACACACCGCCGATTTCCGTTTCCACGGATGTACATCACGGTGTAAACGCACGTATTCGATGCTCTCGATTCAACTAGGTTCCTTTCTCTTGAGAATCACGTACGTCTTAATGAGGGAAAACATTTTCCGTAAATTAAAACAAAAACAAAAAAAAAAAAATTCTCGAGATCTCTCAAAATTAACACAGCGCCGGAAATGTAATCGTAACCAACGCGAAAGAAGAGCAGGTAGAATTGATTACACACACACACACGCACACGCATTTTGCGTGAAAGTGCTCGGCTTCTCCCAGACCGGGCGGCGTATCCGTCGTAATTATGTTGCACGAAATCAGGTTACGTTGATTTCTGCCGCTTGTGTTCGAAACGGGAAATGAATGACGTGCGAACCGAAATGTGCAACCGCGATAAACATTGCGTGTCGACTTTCGTTACGCGCAGAAAATGCGCGCGCGAACCTCATCGGATCGGAATATTTTTCGTTGGTGAATGAAAATTCGCATCAATCTTTCTCCTTTTGACGTCGAAATTATTATTTCAGAGGTTTACGTAAAAAAAAAACAAAACACGCATTTCCAAATACAAACAATTGTTAGAGACCTAAAGACCTCTCGTGGCCTGATAATAAAATAAATAATGTAAGAAGAGTTCGCTTTCTGTGAAAATGTTTTCAGTTTTCATTTTTTTTTATTTAAAAAAAAAAAAACAGACAATAAAACAAAGATAACGAAAACAACTGATATCTTTCAAAATTGTCTGCGCGCATTTCGGACGATTTTATTTCTCAGAAAGCTGCTGAGAAATCGAGCAGCGTCGCGGCGATTTGATTGCAGCAGCCGATGTGATGCAACAACGCCGCTTCCTTTTCTTCGACGACGGTCGTCGTCGTCGTCGTCGTCGTCGTCGCGGTGCGTTCTCTCGCGCGTCAACGCGCGCACGGACGCTGCCTGCGTGTCCGTACGCGGAAACGATGCGTCTAATAATAGACGACACGTTCCACGCTGGTACTTATTGGCCGGCTTGCTCTTAGCCCTGCGGAGCGCTATTATGAACCGCGCGCGTCGACAGACAAACACACGCACCAAGGCTGTCGGCACCGATAAAAACGCCAAGAACGAAGGAATAAAAAATCGCGAATAAAAAAAAAAAATTGCAACAGGAACAATAACGCGCTTATTTATTTATTTACATTTCATTTATTTGAATTTAGTTTCGCGATTGAAAATTGGATTAGGCGCGCGTCGGCGCGCGGGAAAATGAAAGAATAGTATACCAAATTTATTATTTTACGTATTCAAAAAAAATATGAAACAGAATGGAATATAAACATAAGAAATAAACACGCGTAAAATGTAAATACAAATCGCAGCGTGATACAAACGTGTGAGGCTGGGCGCGCGCCCCCCCGTTTACACGTGTTTTATTTCTAAATCGAGATCGATGACGCGAAAGATGCCGATTGAACGGGCCGCGACGTACCTATATACATATAGCTGATACTATGTTATGTGTAAAGGTTAAAAGCACTTCAATTTGGAGTTAACGCACGTTACAAACAACAAAACAAAAAAAAAAAAAAAAAAAGAAAAAAAAACAAACCACGGTGGTTTACTCTCGGGCCCCTGCAGTCGCTGAGCGTAGCGTGTCGCGTGTACGTTGCGTGCAAAATCGCGTGTACGGTCGCGTGTGCGATGCGTGCGGCGACCGCTGCCGCACACACAACCCGACCCTTCCTTTCTTTATTCACCGACGCTCGCAGCAGTGCCACCGATGGACGTCGCATATTTTTCTTTTGTCTCTCCCGTTCCCTTCTTTACAAAAAACCACCGGCATTCTCGCCGCGTACTTTAACGGCTCTCGGAGCGAGAGAGTCTCCTGTAAGTACAATGTACGCTTCATCGGACGAAGGAACAACAACGCAAAATTCAAGATCGCGTAGTTGAGATAATAATTTATTTCTGTCTTTGTGGATATAATACGTCGCGGGGTATTATTATTATTTACATACGTTAATTAGTCAGATGCAAATTTTCACGTGAATCAAATTAGTTGCGAAGTAGTTTTTAATTTTTTTTCGCGCGATACAAGATAAAATGTCCTAATGACCGGACATTTATTAAAAGAAGTAATTTATAACGGAATATTTGCACACAAATTAGAGAAACTAATAATTAAAAAAGTATTAATATCTTGAAAAATATTTAAAACATTGTTAGGATTGATATATTGCATATGGAATAATTATTTTTTAAACAACTTCTCGGCCATATATTGGTCGTCATCATCATTAGGACATTTATCTTAGTCGGGTATGAGTGAAATGTTTACAATATATTGATTTTCTTTTTTAATTGTTTTGATTTCTATTTTAACTTGACTGACTGTCGCAACATTGTGATTTTGACGACTAACATTTCCGCGAGTTGGATCGAGCTTTTCCTCCGCCCGTAGAACGGGGGTCACGTGATGCATCGCGTGTATCGTTTCAGTTGTTAAACACGTTTGCGGCCAATAATCATTAGTCACGCGTTTTCAATATCGACGCTTAGACAAACTCGAGGGGCGGAAGGGAGAGAGAGCGCGAGAAACGTCGTCGCGCTGACGTCGCGACGAGAATGTCAATGGATCGGACGGGGAGAGGCGGAGAAGCGGCGAGCGACTTTCGCGTCGTAGAGAACAAAGTGCCGTAGTGTCTTCTCGCGTCGAGAAAACGAGGTGGAAACGACACGCGGAGTGTGTGTGTCGCACACTTGTAAATACAAATAAATAAGATTCCAGCGACGTTGCAGCGTAACGCGTGATCGATTCCGCGTCTCGTGCTGTTAAGAATACGCAAAGCGAGCGCGCGAATCTTCCACATTTTAAACTCCCCTTCTCTCACATCCCGTCATCTCGATGCGAACGATCCATAATTTCTTGCCGCCTGACGCGTTCCGTTTTTTTTTTTTTTTTTACCTTCCCGAATTATTTATTCGCTGCAAATATATATTCGCGCGAGTGACGTTCTCTTGAAGTTCCTGGAAGCGAGCGCAATAACCGTGACACAGTTGCATAGTGAATAAACATGCGTTTTCCAACAACGTCAATGCAAGCCGCGTGCTGCATACTTTACAAGAACTGCTAATTGTTAGGCAAAATTATAAATTGCCCGAAGACAGAAGCCGATGTCGCGGATCTACCTACATGTCACAACGTGCAATTTTCTGAGAATGCGAAGAATTACGGAAATTCTTCTACTTTCAACCGCGCGAGTGTGCGCAATTAATTAAAAAGAGGGATACGCGCGCGGTAAATGTAGAAGACATTTGGATGTAAATAAAGTAATACGTTAATTTGCTTGCAAACGTACAAATTGCCATATTTATCCCCCCCCTTTTGGGTCATCAATCATCGCATTTTTTTTAACGAGCGCTCGATGGATGCGTAAACGTATTTCAATATTGAAAATGTTTTACCGCAAACTTTTAAAATTACCTTACCCTCCGTATTTTACTTATTACAAGTTTGCGACTGTTAAAGTGGGTCTCATTAAGAGGAAAAGTCGATCTCTCTCTCTATACGCGAGTTTTATCAATGATCGAGCGTGAAATCGTTAAATACCGGTCTGTGAAAACTTCCGTTTCGTATCAACGCGCGCGCGCGCAAACGTTTTCGCTTCGAGGTACGTAAGTAGACAGAAATAGATCGTAGAAAGTGGGCGACGGTATTATTATTAGTGCGGTGAAGAATGCCCGGATAATAATAGCCATTAATTATGATGTACTGGACAGAGAGCCTCTTTCTCGCGCGCGCGCGCGCGCGCGTTGCAACGCGCGCGAACCGACCCGCTGGAAAACAAGAAATATTCGCCGCGCTCTTATATACTTGCGGCAAAGCCACAATAATCTCACCCGTAGTTTATCTACGATATTGCTTCGAAAATGATTTTTTGACGATAGCGCGTTAATATCGCGCGAGATTAAAATCGTCGCCTCTTGATTTAGCGACAAAATTTATTTGGTTTTTTCGTAAATTTATTTTTTTTTTATCTCGAGTATAAAAATTTGTATCGCCTAAATGTGCGAAAATTTAATATTTCAAAAATTAGCAAATTATATTAATCGCAACAGAAGAATGTTTTTTTTTTTCTGTTACGCGTCGGGACGAAGTCTCTCGCATTCAAAATTCGACGCGAATGATATTATTTAGATCGATTGTGCGTCTCTAATTGATTTTTCCACGTTCGTGTATCGGCCGTTTCGCTCGCGCATCCGCAATTCCGGGAACGGAATAACTACCGCTTTACACTATTACATATAAAAAAAAAAAAAACCCCAAACAAAACCGTTCCGACACGATTGAATTTATTCCGTCTGCCTTTTTATTCTCGTGACTTCACGACGTCGGGAAGTTCGGATTCGTTTACATTTTCTCGCTGCGAAACGACTTCGTGAGATCCTGGTCGGTTAAAACCCAAGAGCTTGTAATATTAAGCGTGGCTTTGACGGCGACATAAATTTCCCTGTCTTAAGCGAAGCTAAAAATATACACGAAAGGCATGGGATACTTTATCTTACACACGGTATCGAGTGTCGCAAACAACGTGGAAATTTCAGGATGATATTCCGTTTGAACTCTCGTTGCGCGTCCCGTGCGCGTTCCATTTTTTTTTCTTCCCCCCCAAAAGAAGCACGCGCTTCGCGCGCGTTAATGATACGTCAAAATCAAGCGCAATTTGATTTAATGTCGCGCGAGCTGCGTGTCGAATACTATAAATGTCAAACGTATCGCCGTGCGCTGTCGAAGCGTCGTAAACATTCGTTACTCGTCCCGGCGGCGAGTCGATACGCGCGATAGCAATACACACACACATGTATACAGGGTGAATCGTAGATTTTCCTGCTCAGATCGTCGATAACGCGAAACAGCTGTTGATGCGTGCAGCACGGCGCGGGGTTTCGCGTTTCTACCAACCGCCCGTTCCACCGGCGCGTCAAGTGGGGAAGGGCGAAGACCACCTGGCCCAAACCTGAGCACTTCGTTCTGTTTCTATGGAGCACAATGTTGCACGATCCCTCGGCGATCGATCGGCGCGCGGCAGTGAACAAAAGCTCTTTCGGGTACGTGCGTGGCTAACGTTGGAGAGCAACATATGTTCGTCCGCGAAATGAAGAAAATCCGCGCGCGTTGAATCCGCTTCTGCGTATTTTTTTTTTTTCTTTTTTTTTTTAAATCCGTCGAAATCGCGCACCGCTGTGTTCTTTCTTATTGTTGTTGCTCCGCTGACAATGGGATCGAAATATACGATAGCCCGACTGAACAAAGTCTTGCACGATCGGTGCGAGAACGAGAGTTTGTACGAAGTGCATATAAAGGGTGTCGCCAAATTATCTGGATGTTTTTATATTTTCACACTGAACTCGAGTTCTTTTTTTTTTTCCGCGACGAAGACATATCGACAATTTTCATTGTACGGAACTCAAACAATTTTTGAATACAGTTTTGTGGAATTTTCAACTTTTTAATGAATTTCCGCCTCTCAAGTGTTTGTTACATATAGTTACGTGGTTGTAGTTCAAGTTATATTAAAGTTGTTCGTTAAACTGTGAAGTTGTTTCAAGTTGAGATAAAAAAAAAAAAAAGTCAAAAAAGGTGTGACTACGTTACAATTATTATTTGATGAATAACTAAGAGAGAATATATAAAATACGCGCGCGAGTAATAATAATTGTTACAAATTTGTTGCGAAATTAATTGAAGTTATTAGCATAATTTAACTTGTTAAGTGTTGCGCGTGCGATTCAACAGCGCTTTATGATAATTACGGAAAAACAATACCGAACTCTAATGAATTGTTTATCAGCGTGACGTAAAGATTGACACGCAATTTTTTTTCCCCTGTTCTCTTAAATTTTGGCGGCGGTTGTGAGATTTAGCGAGTCTCACAAACGCCAATGTATTTCGTTTGCGTTTATCGAGCTCTTCGTTTAGAGTTACGACGTAGTCTAATAGTCCCGATAGGAGATCGTGCGTCACGCATTTTCATTGACGGACGTAAAAAAAAAAAAAAAAAAAAAAAAAAAAAAGTTTCTCCACGTGCGTGGAGACATGCGCGCGCGGGAAAACAGTAGGGGAAGGTGAAGGGAAAGAGAGACGATATGCTCGTCGACGATCGACATGATTTTCCGCACGTGACTCTTCCGGCGGTATTAAATATTCAGTCGTATGGGGGGTTATACTCGCGTGCCATGTAAATCCGTTCGCTCCAGTTTTTTTTTTTCTGACTGCGACTGAAATATTAATTTCAGATCCTTACATCGATTGTCGATCGGCGGAACGAGTCGTTGATTAATTCGGGAAGAGTTTTGTTTTAGGATATTTTTATATTAAATAAAATTTTTATATTTCGTGCGTGATATTGTTTTGCAGAAGACGATTGTAGAAGCAACTTCTCTCGCGCTGATAATAAAAAGAGAGTTTCTATCTTTTTATTAAAAAAAAAAATAGAACTAAAACATCTGAAGATCTAGTAAATGTATTCGTCGCAGATGTGTGAAAATGTTGACTTGGAAATTATCGCCGCGATAATTTTCACTTTACGATTCTATCTCTCGTTCGCTAAGTGACGATTACCAAGTTTCAAACTTCTAAATCATCCTTTATGCAACGTATCATTTCACGATGTCCACACACGATCTATACGCACGTGTGCGGCAGGTTTGCTAACGGGACTACTTAAATATTCCAGATAAGGACGTGCTATCGCGATTACCCGCTTCGAAGGAGGGGTGAGAGGGAAAGAGGAAAGGGTTTTCCTCGCGTGTGGAGGGTCGATCGTGATCGCCATTCATACCGCTGCGGGAGGTGTCGCGCCGCGACCTTTTCTCGGTTACTTTTTACCGTCATCTCCGCGATATATCGCCGAAAATAGATCAATCGACCGGCAGCGAAAACTCGCCATCATCGTGAAAGCATTAGTGCGAGAAAATTTCGCGAGATCTTTGCGTTTTCTATTCTTAATCTCAAATCGAAGTAGTTTAACAGTTCCGAGAGAAAAACAAAAACGGAAAACCAACGAGTTCAGAGCGTGTTGTTGACCACTTGACTTGTTCGAGCTTCTCTCTTTGT
Source organism: Pseudomyrmex pallidus (assembly GCA_014825455.1). Classification (NCBI taxonomy): domain Eukaryota; kingdom Metazoa; phylum Arthropoda; class Insecta; order Hymenoptera; family Formicidae; genus Pseudomyrmex; species Pseudomyrmex pallidus. Next base: position 12,422 of record QVNV01005578.1, on the reverse strand, counting down.
GAATAATTACACAATTGAGTGAAAAATGTAAAAAAACTTGGTTATATATAAATGAACAAAATTATTCGCGCCAGAGATTTCTTTCTGTGAACGAAGTTTATCGGTCAGACCGAATCCGCGCGACAACGGGGATCGGATCAATGCGCTCGAAAAGCTGACCCGATCTGCTATTTAAAGATCATATCCCAGATTTTACTACGTGACGAATTTTATTCCGAGAATCCCTTAATGGGACGAATGTACGTATTACTCTCGGTCGTAAATTCAATCTTGTTCACGATCGTAAAAAGAATGCGATTGGGGGATAATAATAAGCAGAGTTTGTAGAGAGAAAGAGAGGGAGTCGATGAATTATTGAGATATCGAGAGTACGATCGCGCGAGGCGAATCGTGAATCGTAATCGAACATCTGAGAACCGGCATCTGCGGAGGAGGTTTGCGGGTGTGGATGTTGCCGCCGGTCTGCAACAATTCCTCCCTCCCCCCTCTCCCGCTAATGTAACGTTGCTAGTTTGCTACTCGAAACCGATGAACTTTGTTGCATTAGCGAATTAGTTGCCGCTTTTACAACGATTTCGGCGGGATTTTCGGCGATAACATCCGCACGCGGCGGCGATATATAAGTAACGTACTTCAGGATCGCGTGACAGTGGGCCATTTTCTTACTTTTCGGATTGTTAATTTATGATCGCGGCGCTACATGCTATACAGCGATCCGGCAGGACGTCTCGCGACGAGATTACGTAGTTGGAATTAAAATTTTAGGAGTTCTGTATTTTTTTTTTGTTTTGTTTTTGTTTGACGACTTTTTTGTGACTCACTTATCGCGTGTACACACACGCGCGCGCGCGTAATTTTTGAAATAAATAATTGTGTGATTTTACAAAACTTTGTGCACCAAAAAAAGCACTTTCTAAAATTATCGCGTATACGTTTTTTATGTACGAACTTTCGAGGATCGGATAACCGAGGGAATCTTGTTACTATCGAGTTAAGATTTTGACGTTACGGCGATCGGAATAACAACGCGACATTTTCAACGTGTGTGACGTAATATCTGTCGATAACATATATTTCGAAATTCTGCCGGGGCATAAATCGCTCGTGGCGCGTAATGTCATGCATTAATGTTTTCTGTATTTTGATTTCAGGTACCATCGTGTTACCCCGCCGCCGCCAGTAAAGCATGAAGGCTGACAGCGACGCGAAGTGAACACACAGACCCTCTCGTTTCCCGCCTCCCCACTCTCCCCCCTTTCAACGTACGCATCTACTGACAAACAGAAAACAAAGGCTGAATCCTCTCACTATATGTATATGTAGATGTATTTAGAAAAAGGAATAAAGAGAGAGAGAGAGAAGAGAATCGCAAAGGATCACCGCCAAAAGCTAGTAGAATTTTAGTCAAAGCGTGAGAAAAAGAGATAGAAAGAAAGAAGAAGAAGAAGAGAAAGCGTGCGAGAACGAAAACGAATATACACGAGACTCACAAAGTATATGTATATATATAAAAAAGAAGAAAACGCGGGGAAGAGAGAGAGCGAAACGACGACACATATACATACTTATATAAATATATATATATATAAATAAAAAAAACAAAAGAAGCGATTCGCGAGCGTGCGTGTAAATAAGAGCTATTTTTCGTATGAGAACGAGCGAGACTGGTCCAAGTAAAGAGAAACAAGGAAACGATACGAGAACGTTCGAGAACTTCCTCGAACAGAAAAAAACTTAAGGTGCTCCTAAAGAAGAGAGGCCGAGTTGCCGAGTGGCGAAAAAGAAGGAGAAGAAAGAAGAGAAGACGCGCGCGCGCGCGGCAGAAGAGCGAGAGAAAAGGTTACACTGCGTTACGGGGTTGTTTAGACGTTTGTTTCGATGCTCTCCAGTTCGGATCGTCGGTGTTTTTTCCCCCTACAAAGGAGTAGTCACCCTCGCGGAGACTGACCGGGGCCGATATTCTCGTAGGAATCGCCCGAGAAGGAGGTGAGGCTGGTGTCGAAGGTGAAGCGGAGGGTGGAAAACAAATAGAAGGAGGAAAGGGAGAGAGAAAGAAAGAGAGTGGATAGAGGAACACAGTGCGAGAGGGAGAGAGAAAATATAGGAGAGAGCGATCGTGCGGCATCGAGAGGGCCGGCTCCATGTTGTGAGCGTCTGAGGACTGCCGAGGGCAGCAGCGAAAGGGCGGAGTAGGGTGCCGCCGCCGTTATGGAGTACGGTAGCGGGGGCGGTGGGGCACGCGGGGGTGTCCAGCCACCCTCCGCGGGGGCGAGGGGCATCGCCGGCACCGACACTACCGACGCTGCGTGGCACAAGCACGAACAAATGATGCTCATGGAGTCCAGGCACAAGCAACAATGTAAGTAAACGCACCTCTGAGTCATTTCCCCCTCTTTTCTCCCCTCCCCAGATTCACGATGCACGACGTGAGTGGGGACGACGGCGAGAATTTTCGGAAAGCGAATTTAGTCGGTTTCAGAATGAAAAAGGAACTTATTTTGTTGACGGCAGATTTGTGAAAAATACTTAATTCGTGACGTTTATCCGTTCGTGTAAAATCTCGAGTGACCAACGTCTAATTGATTTTTGCAAAATTTAATTACCCAATAAATTAATTAATTACTTATTCATCAGATTAGATTGTTATGGACAATCAATAGAGAGAGTATTTGCGCACAGTCTCCTCTCTAGAAAATTATTTTCAATACATGAAAATATTCGTTCGAATATCTTCTAAACGCTCGAGATTTGATTTTGATCCTTTTTTTTTTTTTTTTTCACACAAAGACCATCAATTTTGTTGAAGCTGAAATCCGCGTGATTAATAGATTGAGAAAGCGTCTCTCGGGATATCGATTAAATCTCGTATGTTGTATTGCCGAATTTTTGCGTGCGAGCTTGTCATATTTAATCAGAGATGAAGAGACGGTGATTTTGAAGTCTACAACACGATGCGGAGACCGTCGTCGTGGCTCGTCCAAAACATGGGGCGCTTTTATCGAGATACATATTCATTTTGAATTCTGCGCGATTTTGCAACGGACAATTTTCGTTCGTAAGATTAAAAAAAAACGATACAAATTTCTGGCACATTTATTTTACTCCCAGTGATTCATTTTTAATTAGATCGAGAGCCGACAGAGATAACACGCGCATTTATAGTTTTTAACGCTACACGGTAAAAATAAGCAAAGAACATTTCGGACAGATACATGGAGAAGAAAAATCGTCGTGCACTGGGAAGACGGAAAATCACCATTTGATGTATTTATTTTTGTTCACCGCGCAGATGGAAAAAGAGCGTGGTCTTCATCTTTTCTCTCTTTTTTTTTTTTGATCCCTGACCTTTGACATGTCTATATGCGCGCGCTATAAAACATCGTCTCGGTCGAGTGTTACGTGGAAAAAATATGAACGACGTAACCATAAGTTACGATTCCCGAGCCTTTGACAACTGACGTTTACGTCTGGTTCAACTATCATCGTGTTTTTCCGTCATTTCCATGTCGTCTTCGAACGCAACACACGCGCGCGTCACGTGCAATTCTTTCAAAACATATTTTCGATAGCGTGCGCGCGCGCGCGCGCGTACACCTTTAACACAAAATCATTCTGTTCTCGCAAGTATAATTTTGTTCAAAATTTGTGATTTAAGGAAAAATAACTTCAAAATTTTCTTCAAATTCTTTATGGGAGAGAAAAATTTTATTCTCTCTGAAGAGTGAAAGACGCAAAGAATCGAGTCTCGCTTGAATAATATATCGAAGAAGAAAAACAACACATCAATCAGTTATTCAACGTGACGTGCATTACTCGCGCGACTTTATATAAAATTAACAACCTTTCTAACAAATTACTCTTTCGGAAATGTCCATTCGGGGCGCGGGTTTGTCGCGCGCGCGTTTACATCGCGCCGAGGACAAAGCGGGGGAAGATCGACCGTGCGATAGACGCGCGGTGTAAGATTCATCATCGGTGAAACACACGTATAGCGGTAGGATACATGACGATAATGATGATGCAGGTGCATCGCGATAAAACCACGCGCGCGTATTTTAGGACGACGACCCGAATTAGCAGGTGCGATGCCAGATACATTAGCCAAATGTACGCGAACTTTCATTTTCCGCTGTCAGATGAAAAGACGGGGATGGAGGGGGGAGGAGGAGGAAAAAGCGCGGCGCGTCGATTTTATCCTCCCTCCCTGTCTTCCTCCCTCTCTTGATGCGATGTTGCTCGATAATGAAACGCGCGTGTAACAAACCCAACAACGCTGAAGAAATCCGCAACGCTGCAATCCGCGGATCCGACAGTTACGACGATTCGATTGACGCGACGTTGGATGATAATAACGACGGTTTTTTTTTCTTTTCTTCCCCTTTCCTCGCGATCGTTAATTGAGATAGTCGGCAATTCTGGTGTACACACAAGAGGAAGACTTACGCGGCGATTAACGCGCAGAAGAAGAAAAATCGTTATCGATCTCGGGTTTATCATCAGCGAGAATTATCGTGCGAGACGTCGGGAATCTTTGTGCTTGTGAATTGTTCCTTATCTGTTGCGGAGGTATGATTGCTTTTGTTTTTAACGACGTTCGAGAGACTATGTCGAGCGACTGCAATAACAATTGCTTTCGAGAGAACGAAAGCAATTGAAAACGAAGGACTTTCGGAAGATGATTTTCAAAAGTCGATTTGACAGGTTATTACCCACACAAAAACAAAACAAAAAAAAAAAGGTTCGCGTTTGCTTGTCCGTCGCGCAAAACTGAAAGTTTTAATTGTTGGTAATTACAAAAAAAACAGTCGCGTATCGGCTTTCAACATTCGTTTCCTCTTTTTCCATTGCGGGAAGAAGTTTTTCCGCACATTCTGACATAAAAACACACTCCGAAATTGTGTGGAATAACTTTGTGTATAAAATAGATATACCTTTTGCCGAGAAAGCGAGACAAAAAAAAAAAAAAAAAAAAAAAAACACCTTCTTCTCCATTTATTTTCAAGCGCGAACTTTGCTTTATCTTTTACTTTGTGGCGTGTTTATCAAGATAATTAATGTTGAGAGAGACTTAAGAAGTTGCGAAGAAGAATTCGTGACTTGAGAGAGCGGTGGGGAGAGAGAGAGTTGTGTGCAGACCTCGAATATAGAATTTAAAATATAATTAAAGGCGCGCGCACAAATTTATGGAGTTTTTTTTTTATTACAAATTACACGTGCGTATATTTATATAAAGAATATAATGTGAACACACATAAAAGGAGTAACTCGTAAAATAACAGCGCGAGTCTTGATTTAATTGAACGAAGCGAGATACCGTCCCTTAACTTTTAGAAAGCCGGCCTAGTCGGTAGTTTCTTCTGAATTCGCGCGACAACTTTATCACGTTATGTATAAGTTTTGGACACCGAAACATTTCAAGGGAAAAATGCCGGTCTCTGAGAGATTGGATTTGCAACAAACGTCGCGGAAATTTATATTAACGCAAGATCACAGAGACCTGCAACTTATACACGACGCGTTGTTACATCTTTTTTTTTTTCCGAGCAATAAATCCATCGTTCTTTTATTTTCAACGTAAATCATCTCTCGCAGTAGAGATTGCATACGCACATACACAGTTTTAGACACAATATCCGTTACGTAACGCAAGTTGTCTTTGAGAAACTCTTGCGCGCACTTGGATTTTAAAAGTGACCAGAATAAATATATGACACAATGCTGGATCGGCTTCAAGCGTAGGCCGTAAAGTCGGCTTCTAAACGAGCCAACGCTCGCGATAACGAGCGCTAACGCACGTAAAACGCACTGTAATTTCGCGTTAAAATTTTTTTCACTTCCCCTCCGAGACGAGAAATAGCGGTCGCGACAATCGAGAGCCAGTGGAATCAAAGCGGATTTCTCGTTAATCGACGAGGGAAAACAAATAACCCTTTGATCCGACGGCGTTTCACACGTAAGATTACCAACCCCTGCGTTGTGATCGATCGTTCATTATCTTTGACAATTAATCGCGCTTTCTCGTTCGCGGGAAGAGGAATGATGTCGAAGAGCGCCGATATATAGAATATTATACATATATATATATATATAACGCTCCGACGCAAAAAGCAAATCGCATTCGCGGTCTGATGACTCGGGAAATTGTTAATTATCGCGATAATAAGTCGGGCTTCGTCTCCGCGGCGTAAGTCCTTGCCTCTAGGCTGTAATGAGGAGCCGTTAAGCCGCGCGCGGAAGTGAGTTCCGGCTTTCTCAGGATACGTATGTATGTGTGTGTGTGTGTGTACGCGCGTACGTGCGCGTGCATAAATTCGATGCGTCCAGGCGTGTCCGAAAATAATGACCCGAACGATCGCAGGTGGAACGGGCCGATTGCATTGGAGAATCGATACGCGAATAAGTTGGGACGGGGAGGGTCTTCGAGAAAAAAAAATATATTTTATACACATCTCATATATATTATGTACATACGGTATTGTATTAAATTACTGTATTTCGAGATGTCTGAAAAAATGTCCTTTTTTTTGCCGAGAGAATTTTACACTCACCGTTTGCCTAACGTCACGAACGGGTCGTGCGAATGTTTTGTCTGCTACAGAATTTTTGTATTTCTCCGTAAAATTCATTTGTATTAATTTCAGTGAATATATTCTCGAACAATTTTATTTATTTTAAATAACGTCCGCGCGCGTTGCAATTTTGCTATAAATTTGTGATCGCCGTTCGACACCGACTGATTTCACAGAGCGCACGTCGCTCACGAAAAGTAATTTGTTAAAAGAGATTTACAAACAAAATCTTCGTTTTGTATTTCCATATCCGATCGAGATTTCGTGTCGAATTGTTGTCGCGGCGTTTAACGTCACATCTTTCCTGTGTTTTCTTCTTTCGTTCTCTATGGTAACGTTTCGCGCGCGACGCGATGCGATCTCTCGCGCTAGTATCTCTCAGACCGTCTTGTTTGTCGTGTTACGAGGCGGGGCTGTTTTGTGAAGTGCAACTCTGTGAGGCTTGTCTATCTCGGCGGATCGTGAGAGAATCAAGTCTCGAAATCTTTCCGCGCGCGTTTTACCCGACTGACGATCATACAACCCTCGAAACTACCGCTATTGATCGTCGCTCCAAAATACTCTTTCTTCGTGAATCATTGAATGCAGCTGATCGACACGTTTCTTTCTCTCTCTTTTCTTTCTTCTGGATGCGTGCGAGGAAGAAAACGCGCGAAAAAGGCGACAAAAGAGAAAGAAAAAAAAAGAAAGGGAGAGAAGAGAGAGAAAGAGAGAGAGAGAGAGAGAGAGAGAGAGAGAGAGAGGGATTAACCGCGAGAAAAGAGGGAGGGTGTATAACGTATTTTTAAACGGAAGCAGACACCCGACCTCCTATACTTAGGCTCGACTTATCTTGTGACGGCGACGAGAATAGTGTGGTCACGTTCTGTTTCTCCCGGCACGGCAGGAGTGAAGACAATCGTTCGATTTCGGGGAAACGAACGTCGTATATATATATATATATATCTTTTTTTTTCCTTCGCCCACCTTCTTCTCATTCGTCGCTTCTTCTCCTCCGCTTCTTCTCTGAAGCATCGATCGGGAATGAATGATCGTAACTTTCACAAGTTACGATATTGAAACGCCTCTCTTTTAGTCAACATTTGAATTCTTTGAAATTGCGATTTTATATTACCGCGACCTATACAACAAATGTATTTTAAACTTTGTTTTTTTTTTCTTGAGCGTATATTTATTTTCATGCGAAAACTCTTGGCATTTGCAACTTGAAAATTTCTTTGAATTTGATGAAAAACGTAAGCACGAATATAAAACAGAATTTCGATATACAAGAAGCAATAAGGATTCGTCGAAATTTCAAGTCGCAATAAATTCACGTGGAAGTTTTCCAATTTCCAGCTGCGGAGATGCGCGCGCGCGACGACAATCGCGTTCGATGAGATTGGCGGCGGAGCGCGAATAGCGGCGTAGTTTAGAGCGTCGCGACGACGACGACGACGTCGACGTCGCTGCCGCGACGCGGCTGGTTCTTGGACCGATGCCTGATCAGCGACTCTCGGACAATCCGAAGACTTCGACCAGCCGGCTGCCGAATGACGTATATATGTATTTTCGACTTGGCACTTTACATCCCCGCTCGTCCTCGCGCACCGCCGTTCTTATCCTTCCGAAGTGATATCGACAGACGTTGACCCCAGAGAGAGAGAGAGAGGGAAAGAGAGAAGCGAGATTGATGACGGAGAGCGAGCATTCTCTTTTTCCATTTTGAATTCACAATTAGTTTCTCAAACTTTCGGCTCTTCAAGTTTGTGTATTTTCCAAAATTTAATTCCGATCCGCGAAAATACATAAAGAGAATTCGGCGGCGTCCGAAAAACACGTTATTGCATTCGCGAGGAAGTTAAATTCAAGAAAAATCAGAGCAAGTCCCCCAAGAGAAGAGGATGAAACTTCGCATTACATCGCGATTGCGAAATAAATTTCACTCGCTCTTGGGTGATGTGACAAAACGATCTTATATACTTTCGAATTTATGTTCGCGCGAGAAGAAAAAAAAACAAAAAAAAAAAAAAACTGAGTGACGCGACCGAGAGAGAGAGACGGTAGGAAGAACCGACAGATTGTTCGCAGATCGTAACCGAATGAAATTGTCGATCCGAACGAGGAGAGACTGGTGTAACCCCCCCTGATATATGAAGCAATCTCGCGATTCTAATCGATCAGGAGAAAAAAAAAATACCAATGTCGTCCTTACGTATCGATCATTCAAGGGAGAATAATCGCGGCTCACAACGGCGTAACTAGGTGAGAATGCATCCGGCGGCTCGCGCTAAGTGCATCCCCCTTCCCCCTCCCCCTTTCTACCCCGCGGCGTTGCTAATCCTCGCTGATTCGCGAGAGCTCGACGAAACTTACAGCCATTCGGAGAATTCTCTTTTTTTTCTCAACAAAAGATTATCGCAATAAATAATACACGCGAGTTAAAATTTGCTGTAGAATTTATTAAAAGTGGATCTTCGTGTTAAAAAAAAAAAGCGACAAACTGCTTGTAAAAAAAAAAAAAAAAAAAAAAAAAAAGACACAAAGAACGCTCTCGCAAATAGGAGCGTTCTATCGTGCGTGAAAACCGATTGAACTTCGATGTTGTGCTTCCCTCCCTTCCCTCTTTCTCCCTCTCTCTCTCTTTCTCACCCCGTTAATCCCGGGGTGCGCCCCGGTTATTATCGCGCTCGCGTATATTTACGGTGCTCCGCGTCTCTGAAACTACAGACAGATAATATCAGCGGCTTTCCCGCGTCTGTTGCGCGTCTGTTGCGCCGCGGCTCATTGTTGCGCCGCGCGGCGGTTCACCTTCGGCGTGGCTTTGTGCCGCGCCACCGCTCTTGTGCTCTCTTCGTTGTTACTCCTCCTCTCTCTCTCTCTCTCTCTCTCCCCGGCCGAAATGCGGGGATACGATGAACGACTGCGACCCGAAGCGGCCTCAATTAGCCGTTGCCATTTGCGCGCGCGACCAAACTTTACGCACGCGGTGGAGGAAAGGAGAGGGAAGAAGGGCGAGTATTTATCGCGTAATGAAGCGCGAGAGAGAAGATCGTTAATGTCAAAGTTGGGAAAGATGGTTATCGAATACCCCTCGATAGCTACCCTTCTTTCTTCTTCCTATTCGCTTTATTCTTCTTTTGTGTGCGGTTTTTTTTCTCCACACGAACCGCGGAAGAAGCAACAATGATCGTCGCAGAGACGCGCGGCGAAAACTTTCCGAGTTGGTTTGTTTCTCCAATGTTGATGCGCGTGATATGCAAGCGATTGTTTACAAAGAGAGAAGAATGACAAATTTTATAATATTGTTTTCGAAGAGCAGTAAAATGTGTACAAAGATATTTTTGTTTGGAGTAATAACACGGAAGACTGAAATGAAGAAGATAATACACCTTCTCTCTCTCTCCCATCTCTCTTTTTTCTTTTTCTTTCTTTCTCCGCAGCCGCGTAATGAAATAACAGGGACAACAGTATAATCACCGAATCGGCTTCACAATTCCTCTGTACACGCTTTTTCTTTTTTTTTTTTTTTGTAAAAAAGAAAAGAAAGAAAGGAGAATAAAAGCGGGGGTTTCCCTCTGACTGACGTCGGCCGACCTTTTCCACTTAGCGGTCGTGAGAATTCTCTCTTTATTTTTTTCCTGCCTATAGTTTTCTTCATCGCACCAAACCAATAGCGGAGGAAAAGACATTGCTTGTATACACCGCGCGCTTGATTTACGACGTTTATTTGCGACAATCTGAACGATATCCGAAATGAGTCCAATATATATATAAGTCGCCAATATAAACGCAATTTCTTTACGCAAAACAATTGACTAGGTCTCTCGTTTTTTGTCTCGCTTTTTTCTCTCTTTATCGTTTTGTGCTCGCGCGGCGTGTTTCCTCGAATATCTTTCCATCTCGTCTCTCTCTTTATCTTCGAGACACTGACCTCGCCAATTTTCGAATTGCCCTTCTCGCAGGGTTTGCGGCCGGCAGGAAGGAAGGCTTTAAATTGCACGCGTATTCACTCTGTCGCACCGCTGGATTTCTCCCCTCGCGTATATGGCGCGCGCGAACTCTCGCCATCTTTACGAGCGCCAGGGGTGCGCGCCCTCGGCGACAATGTCGTATACACGATTTCGGAAACTGTCTCTTGTCTGCGTCGATTTCCTCCGACTGATGATTCGAAGTTGACGATCTCATCTTCGCGGAAATTTGTTTTCCAGACGCGATTTCTCGATCTCCAAAAATTTGTAATCGATGACAATTAAACATCTCTCGACTAAGCCGTTCCAAAAGTCAAGTCCAAAAGAGGATCTCTTTGAAAAAATCGATTTTCTAATTTACTCAACAAAAATACATCCTCTCTGCAAGTTAACCGGACAGGAAACGACTCGAACGTTTAAAGTTGCTTTCCTAAAGTGTCCGAGTTTTCTTTTTTTTTTTTTTCTTTTTTTTTCCGACAAAGTTACGAAACGAAATCGTGGGAATTATAAACAAGAATTAAACGGGCGAGTTCAATCACACACGTTTAATTGCTGATACTAAAAGTGCGGTTGGTCACTTTCCAACTTCCACACCGGGAGATTAAAACGGTCTCTAAGTGAGAGAAGTCATACAAACGTCGATCCGATCCGGAACTCTTACAAAAGTTTGCAACTCTTACTAAAAGCCGGATATTTAACCCTTAAGCGCGCGATTTTCTCTCGGTATTTTATTTAATTGGAGAACATACATTTTCTTTTTTCACACAACGTTCTTTAAAAAAAAAAAAAAATTTGACTCACGTTAATTCACGTGATTTGTGTGTTTTATTTTCGTCGCTTTTCCAACCCGCGATGTGTTACATTAAACGTTGATCGATGCGATCATTTAATTTCCGGTACATTTCCTATTCTTCGTATTTGGTATCATCATAACTTTATAACCCGAATCGATTCCTACGTGTGACCTTCTCTCGAATCACTTGAATCACAGACAACCGGGAGAGTTTCTGAAATCGACCCTCTTCTCTCTTCTGGGACGTTGGTACATATATATATATGTACGCGCGTCGGACACACGTTTGTGTACGAAGGTATCTTTAACAGAGCTTGTCACAGTGCGCTATCTCGTCTCCGTGTGTGGAGACGGTCACACATGCATACAATATATATAGATCGGTACACGTGCTCACCGCAAAATCGTCGAATAAGACTGTAGTTATTGGCAATCGTGCAGTTATTGGCTTTTTGAGCGCATATCGGCGCTTGTATAATGTTACATCTGTATTTATTTAACTCGTACGCACACACGCGCGCGCGCGCGTTATCTACACTCTCTCTGAGGAATTCTCGTGCGATTGTTCTCTCGCGCGAGAAAAAAACCAAGGAATTTTCGAGTATCGAGGAAACGTTTCTTTCTTTTATTCTGCTAACGACCGAATTAGCTTGTTCCTCAAGTAGCTCTTAATTCTTTTCCTCCTCCATAATTATACAAATAGAAACGCTCTAATCAAAACCCCATAAAATTGTTTAGGGAGAAACGCTCTAAGCTCCGAAGCTTAAAAATTAAATTCGAATTCGCTTTTAGAGGATTCCGCCATTTTCTTCTTGAAATCTTTTTTACATTTCATATTCAAAAACTTGCACATCCTATTACGCACAAAGTTATTGTGCGGATTCAGAGCCGCTAGAGTGGCCCCTCTAAACTCTTAAACATTTCTGATATAAACCGTTCTCTGATATCGTTCTTCGGAAGTGGGAGCGCACAAACACACGCCCGGGAAAGAAATCGCGGAGTGTTCCCTCAGCGAATTCGCTCTTTAAGAGGGTCCTGGACCGTCCTGTTATTACCGATCGAAATAATTCGTATTACGAGGTGTTTTTCGTAATTATTGCTCGGATAGAA